>OX456527.1:29068979-29185040 GCA_949748255.1 Eustalomyia histrio
ACAAATTTAGTGCTTTTCACAAATACTCCCATTTTTAAAGTTTTGTATATGACAATATTTTGTATTGTAATTTCTTTTAAATATTATTTTAATAGAAAATAATTTTTTAGAGGATTATATGGTTGATACACTAAGAATTTTATACAGTTTAATATTTGCAAATTTATCATGAAGTTTTCATTTTCAGTTCAGTTAAAAATAAAGTAACATACAATTATTTTTCAAAGAAATATATATTTTACTTTTTTATACATTTGTTCCAAATGATTTACTGTCATTTATCGATTTTTTTAGTTTCATTTATTTTTTTATTTGTTTGAAATTTAATATAAATTTGACCACAAAAAAGAAATTTGTAGTTTATTTGTTTTTGTTTAAAAATATTTAAAAAAAATACAATTTCTTTTTTATTTAAATTTTTTGTTGACAGAAAAAAGTATCACAAAATTTTAAGTAATTAAAAATATTTGTTAAAATTTTAATTTGATTTTTAACAAATTTTTGTTTGTAATGTTTTTAAATTTTTATTTTTCAAATAAAAATTCTATCAAAATAAAAATTGAATTGGCTTTTTATAAAATATTTAGTTTTTCTATTTACAAAAATATTCTGTGAAAGATTTTCAATACTACAAAAAGAATTTTTTATTTTTTTGTGTGTTTATATACAAAATTATTGCAATTCAAATAACATATGGTCATACACACAATGTGCCTAAAGACTGTGTGAGTAGATTAAAAAACAAACAAATTAAAAAAAAAACGAAAACAATTTCAAATAAATGATTAATCGTTATTTTTTACGGAATTGGTAATATTAATCTTTAACTTTTAATCATTTATTTTTCACTAATGTATCACTTGTTTAAACAACCTCAGATAAATAAATAATCAGTTATTTTTTACGGAATTGTCAGATAAAATTTTAACATTTATATTTAACTGATTAAGCATTTGTTTTTACTGATGTAACAGTTTGTTAAATAGCATTTAAAAATAAAGAACAAAAACCATTTGATTTAAATGAAAAGTAAGTAAACCGGTTTTAAATTAAATATAATTTTTTTTAAATGGTATTTTTTATTATTTTAACTTTCAAACTAATTTAAGTTTACTGTTGTATATTTTGTGCCACAATTAGGAACCTCAAATGTACGTTTGTGCCCCAAAAAGTTAACGATTTAAAGGTATGCCATTTCTAACAATATATTAAAGTTTTTAATTTCAATAATATGGTAGATATCGCAGATATTAAGAGATTTGTAGGTATAGAAAAATGAAGATAATTTTCAAACATTTTTTACTTACTTTTCCCATCTTTAGCTCATTAATATCCATCGTTTGGGTGCCATTACTATTAATATATTTTTTTTTTTGACGGGACATTCTAACGTACATACATTTATAAAGTTCTAAAATGTTGCAATTAAAAGTGCTGAATTAACTTTTTCTCCGTATGGCAGCATATTCCAAAAAGATTTATGCGTCTAAATGTGGTTGGTCATTATGGCCTCTTGTTTATTTAACACAAAATTTATGTCTTCAACACAGACATGTTCTTTTTTTATCTTCTTCTCTGCAAGATTTAAGACCTTTTTTTGGTTTTTGTTTTAGAAAATGTTCATAAATTTTAAGGACAGTGATTTTTAATTAAGAGAGCTAGAGAAAAGTAAATGAAAATTTAAGGAAATAAAGAAGTATTGTTAAGAAAAATCTAGATATTAATTTAATAATCTTTTCAAATCACTGAAAATGTCATTCTATGTTAATATATAACATTTATTTTTATTACTTTTAATGGTCATGATATAATATGTTAAATTTTAAGCCAAATTTGTTAACATTCTGTTTATTATTGCATATAGACACCGGCTGTGGTGGATGTAGATAATCATTAGCCATTAGGTGATTGACAAGCCAAATGACATTTTAGGAAGCAGCAAATTATTTCCTACCAAAAAAGCTTTATATTTATAATTTGGTCATAGTAGATATTGCAATATGTAATCAGTCCACAACTTACTCAATGTAAACTTATGTCTACATTTTGGTTGTTCATTTTCTTCCCTAAAGCATTGCTACTGTAAAACATACTTTTGTCAAACATAATTTTGCCTACCTTTACAAATATTTGTTGTAAGGCAAATCAACATTATACTTTTACAACGGCCATTAATTTAAGTGTCACTTAATGACAAACTGTACAATGGGATGTTAGTTTTGTATCTTAGTAGTTTCCTTTCACAACAATAATTATATATTAAGATTTTGTATGTCCTTTCTCATATCACACAAGGATTGTAATAGCAACACTTAAGCGGAACCTGCTTTAAAATGATACATTTATGTTATGGTACATTTTACAAATAACAACAATATTAATGATAGTTTCCATTGACGTCATTTTTTTTAAGACAAGGATGTGTAACTAACCTGAACTCTAGCTCTATATTAACAGGTCAATTGAAAAGTCCCCGGCCTACCATACTAAAACACATTTTTTTGGCAAAATTCGTTTTTTTTTTTTCATTCAACGTAGTTCCCTTCAAGGGTGATACACTTGTAATAGCGATTCTCTAACTTTTCGATACCATTTTTGTAGTACGATTTGTCCTTTGCTTAAAAATAGGTCTCAGTTTCGGCGATCACCTCTTTATTCGACGAAAATTTCTTCCCAGCGAGCATTCTTTTGAGATCTGAGAACAGGAAATAATCGCTGGGGGCCAGATATGGAGAATACGGTGGATACGGAAGAAACTCGAAGCCCAATTCATGGATTTTCGCCTTCGGTTTCACTGACTTGGTTTTGGTCAAAAGTGAGCTCGCGCGGCACCCACTTTGCACAGAGCTTTCTAATACCCAAATATTCGTGAATGATATGATGTACACGTTTAGTTGATATCTTTAGAGTACCTGCTATTTCATTCAATTTCAATTTACGGTCATTCGAAATCATTTTGTGTTTTCTTTTTTGTTTTCGTCCGTAACAACCTCTTTTGGGCGTCCACTGTGTTCACCGTCTTCGGTGCTCATTTCACCACGTCTAAACTTAGCATACCAATCTTTGATGGTTGATTTTCCTGGGACAGTGTCCGGAAACTCATTATCAAGCCAAGTTTATTCTTCAACTGTATTTTTTCCCTTCGAAAAGCAATATTTTATCAACACGCGAAGTTCCTTTTTATCCATTTTTTTCACAATAACAAAAGTTGCTTCACTAAAAATGCTATAATTCACAAACTAATAATCCGACCGCTGTCAAATTTTTACACTTGTCTTTTGAAAGTTAAGGCTAACTAAAAATCATATCAATTTATGTCTAGTATCGCCATCTATGTGTCAGGCCAGGGACTTATCAATTGATCTGTTACATACGTATACATTTGTGGAATTTATGAAAATCTTTATTAAAATTTTCTCCCTATGTTGTGTAGGCAATTTCAAAAATTCTCCGCTGCCTGTGGCTTATTTTGTGAGATTACTGGAAAACTTAAGTCAGAAAAAATTTCAGCTTTATCGAATAATTTTGTGCTATCCCTAGATAAACTTGCAAATAGGGGCTGTTGTGATGGATAATGTGGTGACAAGGGGCAAAAGGAGATGTGATATATCCACATCTTTATAACATTTGTGATCAAGGGAATGCTTTTAAGTCACTAGAATTAACAAGTACAAAGTTACTTGCATACATTAACGATGTTGTGTTGCTGATCACCAACAGATTTCGTCTAAGGATTAGTGATCTCATGTAGTCAGAAATTTATATGCAGTTTGAGTGGGAAAAACAGAATGATCTAGGAGTAGATCTCGCAAATACAGAACTTGCCTTGTTTACGAGGGGCAATATCGCTAAATTAAATAAAACCAAATTTAGAGTTTCAAAGTGGGAAAAATATGTGGGTGTCATTCCAGACTATAAACTTTCCTGAATCAGAATATCGAAAAATGGAAGTAAATGATTTTATGTGGGTTTTGCACATGCAGAAATACTTTTAATACTTTTACATCTACACGACAATGGTTACACCGTTATTAGTCTATGGGATTATTTTATGATGAACGGCAGTGGATAAAATGTTACATATCCCTTGTATCATTTGGCAACAACAATTATACTGTTTAAAGATCACAGGGACTGCCCGGTTAGAACCACGAGTAGGTCTGCCAGTAATGCTAAGCATCCCAAAGACCGATAACTCAGGGTCGGGGGCTTACTCAAGGAAATCGGATTTACATACAACTTCCGAGCTAATCTAATGTTTTCTAAGCAGAAATGTACATAATTAATAGAGCAGTATGCATTTTATAGCAACGATACATTGAATCATCACCTATTAAAATTTTTTGTAGACATATTTGCCCCTTTCTAGGCCTTGACATCGTTTACGACAGGATGTATGAACGTTGGCTGACAAGGGTTCCATGGCATAGTGGAGTCATGGGTTACCAGCGGGCTGATAAATATGCGGATAATGTTTCTAAGTCAGTTGGATATTTATTACAGGGGGATGTGTTGTATGATAGGGAAAATATCGTATAAGAAAACGTTATCAAGGTGGGCAACTTTGACTACTTTCATATCGTTATCTCAAATTTTGTAGACGCTGCCTAGTTCAAGAAAAAAGAAAACTCTTTTTGCTTAAAGGTCTTCTGACTAGGTACCATGCGATAGGACAAATTGCTGCGCACTGGGGTTTTTTAAGAAGTGATAGCAGATGTATGGGAAATAAGGAAAGACATTGCCTCATCTAATATTTAAATGTTTAGGACTGAGAAAACTCCTAATTAAATAATTTTTTTCCGACCCTCTTAGGTTTGTTTATTTGAAACATAATTGGATTCTTATAATCTATCAGCGGATCCTAGCGTGCTTTGCTACGCATGAATACTAACATTGAATCAAACTGTTGTTGTTTTTTTAAATGGACAAAATCACATGTTGACATGAAAAGTCATAACTCACGAACACGTTGATCGATTTCGTGTAAACTTTAAATAAACCATCTACACGACCATACGAACCAGCCCTTAAAATTTAATCGAATTCGATATGACCGTTCGTGAGTCATAAAGTCACAACACATTTGCAAAAATTTTGTATATATAGGTATATAGATTTATTAAAAAACTAAAATTGGAAACAAGGTATATTGTGTCTCCTTGGTGATATCCATCTTATAATACCCCTCTGTTGCTCCTCAACGTTGAAAGTATCATGTCTCGAAAGATGAAGAATCATGACTCGATTGGCAATTATACGTATTTAGTAAAGAAATTTAAATTCTTAATGAAATTAAAAGATCAACTCTTGTTGTATAGAACTTACGATAGTTTGGACGAAAATCTTCTACGTTGGAGCTTTCTTCAAAAACCTATGATTGAATTCCATCGATTTATATTGACTTTAATATACACTTGGAATGGAAGTACGAATCGGCTATTAAGCATTCAGTTTAAGGAACTAGATTTCCTTTTGAGCGCTAAATCATTTTGTGAATATTGTCGTTCATCTAAATGAATTTGTTGATACCTTGTCTCCTTACTTTGACAAATAAAGGTATTTTTTATCTTTACGAAAAGTAATTGTTACATGATCAAATTTACTCTTGTCTGATATAATTTGTATAATCATTGGGTCAATAATACGATTCCTATTTGTAATTTTTGTATGCCTCTCTTATGCTGCAATAAAGGCAGTACCATCTGAAATTTACAATAATTAAATTATGGGTCATGGAGTAGGATCATACATTATATGCAGAAGCTACTTTAATTTTTTTTTTTAATTTTCGTGACCTCTGACCTAATAGAATTTCGCTGTGAATAAATCATTTTGTATCCCACTTTCACTTTCAGATGATAGGGTTCACAAGGAGTATACTCAAAGTAGGTAAAGAGTTCGGCTGGGCCTTCATAACTATTTGAAATAAATATATATTTAAGATCCACTGATGCATAACTATGTGCAGCATTTGTGGTGTCACTTTGTCAATTTCTCGAATGTTGTTCTGTATCGCCAGAGAAAGAAGTTTGGAAGAGTCAAATTGGGAGATATTCCTCGTTAAGACATATCACCGAATCACGAGATTACACGTGCTGGGCATCCTTCAAAATACGCATTATGTTACGTGCAGCTTTATCATACTGTTGGGACCTCTTTTCCTTCATATCCATATCGTCAACTTCCGATAGGAAAACTTCGGTCATCATAACTCTATAGCAGTCGTCGTTAACTGTAATAGCCTTACCGTTGACTCCTTTCAAAAAAGTAAAGTACAACCACCTTTTTCGTAGTAGCTCCACAGCATGCAGACATTCATTGCTGTGCCATGAATTATGCGTGAATTTATCATCCCCAGAACTGAGAATTTTGCTGTCACTTCAACCGATAAGATAAAAATGAGACGAGGCTCACTATCAATTTTGATGGAAAATCATCCATTTCGTGGTTGAGTTACAAAATCGATTCATTATTCATCATTATGTCACGAATGTTAAAGCCTAGCTCAGATTTGCAAAAATAGAAACAATTTGCAATGGGGATTTTTGGGATAATTTTTACGGGTTTAGATCGTGGATTTAAATGAGGGCATGTGGGAGACCAAATAGAACCACAATGATCTATATATCCTTCAAGGCCTTCGGGCCTTAACTAACATAAAGTACAAGTCAATGTTAGAGTTCAGTGGTCACTATATGACTGACTTTGTAATGAATTTCAACTTTTTATAAAAAGTACATTAATTCTTTAGCATAAAAATATATTATAACTTGTATATATGAGTAAACACTCAAATGAATATAACCAAAGGTCATTCTATGCTATGATTTGTCCCAATTATAACTTTTCTTTTATTTTTTTGACATTTCACATGCCAGGCAAACAATTTGGTTAAAAAGTCACAAATTGCAACAAATGGGAAATTCATGTTATTTTTTTGTTATTTTTTTTTTTGTGTTACTGGCCAAAAGGGGTCATACACAAATTGTTGCAATAATCAATTTTCATAGTTTTTTTTTTCTATAAGAGAACAGTAAAACAAGATTTACAAAAACTTGCAAAAACTGGTGTGATCTGAAAATAAGGTCGTAGGCAGGGTTTAAAAACTATTTGGTAAAAAGGGGAGATTGAAATAAATATTATAATTATAAAATACTGAACATCTGGATTAGGTTGAAACAGTGGAATCAGAAGTAAAGTTACTCTTAACAACCAACAAATATAAGGTATACATTTAAGTCTCTTATGAAGGTTTGAATTTTACTGAGGATCGGACTACTCCTGGCCATTTTTTTCAAACTTGCTACTAGCTGACTTCAGTCAATACAAGATTTCTTAAGAAAACCTTTGGCTTATTCAAGTATCAAGCAGGTCTCAAACCAGCCAAGATTTTTTGCACTTCTATTAAATAGTATTTTGAATAGAAAATTTTATATTAATAACTTTTTAATTTTTATTTTGGCTTTCTAAACTGGCCAAGTATTTTACCAAACTACGGTCATGTTTGATTGTATTCCCTAACCCATCAACCATATTATTGTGGGACATGTACTGAATACATTTTATATTTTCAGCACTTGACAGTCTATTGAAAATTCCATTTCCATCACACAGTAACAACAAAGATCAACTAGAAACTTTTAAACAATTCCATTTCCATCCCAATATAAGCAAATTTTTGTTTATATTTATGTCTCTCTTCATAAAATTTAAACATCAATTTAAGAGACTTTTTTTCGAATAATATGACAAAATTTGTTAATTAGTTTTTGTTTTTTTTTTCATTTGGTATGTATAAAAGTTTGAAAACATTTTGGGTATTTGTATATGACAAGAATTGAAAATGTATTATACCCTAATATTAAGTGAATAATTAATTGACTTATGATATACTCGTACTCGCAAGATGAAATCATAATAATTTTGACACAAAATAGACTACATTAATTTAAAAATTTAAAATTTGTTTAAATTTATGACTACAAGTTTTGACAAACATTCGATAGGAAAATAAATAAATAGCACATATCCTTCATCCTTTCATTTGTTTTACTTTTTGCTTTAACCTTTTACTGTCATTGTTACTTTTCAAAAATATCCTTTTCTATTGTTTGCAATCATCTAGAGAAATCAATGAGTATTTTCTTTTTAACAATTCTTTGGAGTACGTGGATTTGTATGTCCTTTTTTACATGCTTTGCTCAATTATTTTTTTTTTTGCTCTTGCCAATTATTTGAGAATTTTTGTTTAAACTTTGTTTAAAAAAAATTGTTTATGAAATTACATTCTTTTCATAAGGACTTTAATAACACTGTGCAACACTATTTTCTTTAATTGATAATTCCTACGGTAGAAGAATGTCTGAGTTGGGTACAGTATTTTATAGCCGTCTAAATAATGTACAAAATATGACTAGTGTACCAGTTTATCTGAGCTAAATTCAGCCTTTGGATATACATAAAGTAAATTAATGGGGAATTTTTTCGTTGAAAATTTTAATCGTGTATCACTTAAAATTTCCATTTTAAGGGTTAAAGTGTCCTGGAAATTTGTTTGACGACAAATTTCAATGGGTGTTTCTCAACACGAAAAAATATTTCGGTAGATGTAAATTCTTGACAGGTTGAGTCAAAAGTCATCATCTGATTTTCTTTTGTTACAAATTTTGTTTAAAGTGAAAACTCGTTTGGCTTTTAACTGATTATGTTATTTGCACTCAAGAAATTAGATTCGGATAATTGTGGACAATTATGTCCCACAATTAACTAAAACCTAAAAATTACCAAAACGCGAGATTACGCCTTGTATGGCGTACATTGTGACAAATGATCGCATCCTGTTGGAACCACATGTCCTCAAAATTCAGATCGTAAAAGTTCTGGAAGAAAAATTCGGTCAGCATAGCTCTATAGTGGTCGCCGTTCACCGTAGTAGCTATACTGTCTACGGCAGAGCAGCCACATGCCAAATTTCAAGTTTCTAGCTTCAACGGTATGACACGGAGATTATGGGGATGATGGTACTTTTTTCCAGCTTAATCCCATTTTTGCCATATAATTACAGCAGTAACTTTTCAGTTAATTAGCTAATACAACAAGAAATATATATTTTATTTCTCTTTTGCTGTTATTTCGGGAAATTCTGCTATTCTGTAAAAGTTTTTTAATTTGTAAAATGTTATTGCAAAAAATTTACTAAATAATACATTTTTTTACTAAAAATCAATACAAAAATATTAAAGGGGGATTAAAAACCGTTTTCATATTTTTCTACTAACTTTTATTTCTGAGAGTACATTTTGGAATTTACAATAAAAACATATTTAAAATCATTCCCAAAACCGATGGAGTAATAAATTTAAAAGCCATCATATGGATTCCTGTTCCGGCCATGAGATACACAAAAAGGCGAGAAATGAAACAAGAGTCAAAGCAATGGATTCTACTAGGTCAAGGCATAGTAAAGTTATGCCAACATTGTTTTGGAATATGCATGAAATTATCTATAGTAATTCACTTGGAAAATATTGTTCATCATTATTAGCACAATTAATCGAAAACATCAAGAAAAATCGCTTTTATTCATCCAAAACAGAGTGATTTTCCATCAAGATAATGCTTGGTTGCAGTTTCGATAGCAAAAATGCACGAGTTAAGGTTCGTATTGTTGCCGCATCCGATTTATTTTTCTGATTTGACTACCACTTTTTCATTTTCGAATCGAATGAAGCAAAAGGACCTTCTTTGCCGAAGGCTTAAAAAATTGGACAATCGCTGGATGAAGAGTAAGTTTGAAAAATATAAAAGAATCAACCCAAATATATTTGTTTTACTATTAACCTTCGCCTTACCAATACCCACCCGGGTGACCATTTCGGTTTTGTTTCTTTAATAACTTGGTTAATTTTGCTTCGATCTAGGGGAAATTTTGACTCACTGAACAAAATTGTCGAGAACTTTAGAATTTCGCAAAAACAAGATAATATTTTTATTTTTTTAATATGTTTTTTTAGTTTTTTTCAATTTTATTTCGTGTTTTATCAATACCCACCCGGATGACCCTTTATAAAATCACAAGAAAATTTAACATATTTATTTAAACAGATATTTTAATTGTAATTCATTTTACTTTAGTAATTATAATATAATTATTTTTTATTTTGATGGGCCCTGGTGACATTTCTCACATTTAGTTTGATTGACGCTGTGCTCTGTGTATTTCTTCTTTGTTTAGAAGAATAGCATATAACATTTGCATTTTATTTTGATGCGGCCAGTTGCATCCCTCTCAGTACTTTCATCGGCTTTAAAATAATAATCCTGGTAAGTAGCGATGACCGGTTCACCTAAAAAGTAAAACTGTTAACAATTCTTTTGACTTTTCAAAATTTTTACCTAAAATGCATTCAATGGCTGATCTGATTGAAAATCTTCCAACAATTTGTGGTATTTTAGACCTTGACAATATTATAGGCTCTCAATGAACTTTAGTTACGATCGCTTTACAGACCCTGCAATATTTTCATTGTATATTATAAATGAGGCAAGGGCCGCCGTATCCAAAATATTAAAAAAGAATGCTAATGGCCAGCGCATTGTTGCTCGTTTTGTGGAATACTGTGACAACATTTTGTCCATGGTGCCCACACCACCCTTAGTTTTTTCGTGATAAAGAATTATTTCTGGTTTATTTTGTGGACCAGAAATAGTTTTGTCATTGTGCATTGTGGACAACAAAACAACTGATTTGTTTTTGGCTGGGACATAAGAGGCCAGCGCAACATTCTCGGAGAAACCGAATAGACTTAATGTAACTTCGCGGCTTCGTGAAGGCTTGAATTCTTCGGGAACATATCTCTTGTTTTTTTTACTGTGCCTACAACAGATAACTTCCAAGAAGCCAGCTCCTTGGCTAATGGCAATGTTGCAAAAAAATTATCCATGGTGACATTTCTTCCAGTGTTTTTGTAAATGCCGACTAAATCTTTTACAATACGCTCACCTTGATTAGTGTCCTTTATATTGTTTACTTTTCTGGTGTAGATTTGCCCTTGAAGTGGATAATACGTGTTTGAATCACATGCCCACCAGATTTTGATGTCATATTTTGCTGGCTTGGAAGGCATGTACTTCGTGAAACGTGTTCGTCCCCGAAATAATGCTCACCCACGGTAATTGATTCATGTGGTCGATAACACGATTTCAAGTTAAAATTTACCATATCATAGACATCTCTAATAGCTGCAGCCTTGTCTTTCTATTGTCGAGCCACTCTTGTAGCATGCCAGTCAAAGCGAAGGGATCGTAAAATTTCCGCAAATCTGTTACGCGACATAGCTGCACGATACAGTGGATATGAATTTTTCTTCCAAAGCTCGGCGAGGGGCTCTTGACAAGACTTGTGGCTGCCCATTATCAGCAAAATGCCCAAAAATGCTGATAATTCCTCGTCTGTGATCGGTTTCCAAGTACGTTGTTGCTTATCAGTGTTCTCTGAATCCCATTTGTCGTAAACAGCTTCGGCTTTTTTGTTTAAAAATCTTCGAATTAAATCTCTAACAGCGGCACTGAGAATGCAATTAAATGTATCAACTATGGACATATTCCTAGTGATTGGATTAGGACCCATATAAAGGTTTTCACGAATAATAATGATTGATCCTCGGCGATTTATATAAGGCATCTCCTTGTACCATTTCAAAGTATCTTTAGTCTCGTAATACAAATCATTCCCGCAAGAAGTTGTCGGTTTTTCATTATTCGGTTCATCAATATCATTACAATCACTTTCATCGTTTAGCTCAATTTCTCCAGGCTCCTGTTCCATATCAGAATCTTCAGCTTCTCCACTAGGCATATAAACCTCGTCTTCATCACCATCACCAAACAAATCCTCAGTTTCATCCAAATCTGATTCGGCGTCGATCAACTGAAGAAAATATGCTTCCCTGTCTTCATAAGATAGCCTTTGGCAAAAAATGTAACAACTGTTTTTGCTTTGAAAATAAAAAATAATTATTATAAAATACACACCTTGAAACAGCGTTAGCAGAAAGATAATGTAAAATATTTTCACCACTCATATCGAAATAGTTCGCGACCACTTGTCAACGTTCTCACATTTCAACTAATTTGTAAATTATAACGAAAATCTGCATCGCTATGCATGCATTTTATATCTTATGTACATATATGAATTACCGTTAAATAACGGAGTAGCATAAAAGAGTTAAACATGAAGTTGTTGTTTTTATAAACTATTTTACAATAACGAAAAGCTGTAACCTTTTATAAGTTTTACAACAATTACATTCTTCGCTTTATGTGCCAATCCAGGCTTCATTGCGCATAAGAATATTTATAGAAGTACAGGATAACCCCGGTGGATATTGGTAAACGATGCAGATAAAAACCTTTGGTAAGGCGAAGGTTAACTTGCCCTCAGACTTATTGACTTCCCCTCGTACTACTGAGCGTATGAGTATTAAATTGTACTAATAAATATTACTCATACGACTTGTTAAAATTAATGTAGGTAAGAATTTCTACATCTTATTCAACATATTTGTTTAAAACTTCGGTATTTAACCAGAGATTTTCGTAATATATACCTCATCTTTTTAGCTGAAATATGTGCTCTATGCTAAAGATAAAAAAAACTCCGTTTTGACAAATTTCGAATTATTTATTTTACATATTTTTACTACTGCAGTTAAACTATTAAATTAAAATGTCATGTTTATAAAGCAAAGGTCTTAAAAAAATGGAGAATGGCTGCATGAAGTGTAAAAAGCTAAAGGAGGCTACACTCAGAAAAAAGTTTGTAGAAAATTTTGTAAACGGTTTTCAATCCTACTTTACTATTTTTGTACTGATTTTTGGTAAAAAGATTATTATTTAGCAAATCTTTTTGCTATTTACATTTTAAAAATAACAGAATTTTTACAGAATATTTACAAATTTTTGTTGCTAATTTTAGAATTCATTTTACAAATTTTTGAAAACCGATTTGCTAAAATTAGCAAAAAAAAAAAAAATTTCTAATTTAAAAAGTGGATATTGAAGGAAATGTTATTTCTAATTAAAACTTACACCTACAAACCCCAATTTCCTTAAAATATTACATATATTGAAAAAAGGGATCGGAATTGAGTATACCGACTCATGTCAAAAATTAAAATAGCACTAAAAAGTTTTTTTGGTTCTAAAAATTAGCCCTAAAACATTAAAATATTTTTCAAAAAAGAAATTAAAACAAAATTATAAAATAATTTGTATTTTTTTAAAAAAAATAAATAAAATAAAAAATTTTGATGTTCGATATAAAAAAATGAAATTTTGTACTAATAATAATATATAGTAATTTTTTTTTGCTGATTTCAGCAAATAGATTTTAAATTCCACTTTAAAAAAAATTTACTAAAATTTAGTAGCGGTAGCTATTTTTTCTACAAATTGCATTGTACTAAATGTCAGCAGACATGTGTTGCTAAGACTAGCAAAAAATACCGCTGGGCTTAAAGTTGCGAAATTTCTCGTAATAACAGCAAAATTTTCAGTGCCATTATATACTTTTTTGGTGAGTGTATGCTGAAAAGCGAAAAGGAATGAACTTCGTAGTTAAAACTAGATTAAGGAATCTAGTTCAATTATAGAAGTATACACAGAGAATACAAATTCATTGTGACAACCAAATTTTTTGCCAACCGAATGATTTGGTTGGCGCTACCGATGTATTTGTTTGTAGCAACAGAAAATCGGTCAATACAACAGAAATACTAGTTAATAGAACAAAATTTTGATTAAAATAATATATTTCAATTGTGCCAGGAATACATTTGATTGCGACAACGAAATAATTCAGTTGCTGCAACCGTATCATTTAGTTGGCAAGAAATTGGTTGTCAGAATGAATCCGTTTTCTGTGTATGCAGTACCATGTAATCGAAACTCCGTTTAATTTTACGGGTGATGTTAACGCAACCCCTAATCCTTAATGATATCTTTTACTCGATTTTGAAAGAATTTGGTTTGGTTTCTTGACATTTTTTAAAAAAAATACAAAGTTAAAAAAAAAAAAGGAAACAATTCATTAATTGACCGATTGATTATTCCAGTCAATTATTTGTTTCGGTCTTAACCGAACTAGAGGCGATTAGGCGTGGATTAATAGAATCGGAAACAATTAGTTGTTTATAATTTAAATTACACTCAAAATTAAATATCCCAATAAACATTTTTGCTTGAATTAAATGTAAAATCAAGTGTTTTCCCAATTTTCCAGTTTTAAGCCTTGATTTATACTATGATTCCACTTTAATTAAAAAGCATTTTCCAGCAAAACGGATACCGGAATTCAAGTCGAACATTGCGATTGGGGGGATGACGATTTAAAAGAAATAAAAATAATATAATACACAACAGACAATTGTTATCAGTGTAATGGCAATGAAGTAATCAATTAATAAGACCAATCAATGCATTAGTCCCATGTATGAAGTAAGTAAAGTTATTTCTTTATAAACATAAAAGAGTTAAAATTATTTGTTTAGTGTAAGTTAAACTTTTTCTGAACTTACACGATATTGCTGATATTAGCACCCTCCTTATTGACTTTAATTACATTGATTTTTGAGTGTACACTATGATCTAATATACGCTTTCCGTTAAATATTTTTGCTACTATCATTTAGCCACGTCAAATTTTAATTGATCTTTTAGTATTTCATAGAAATTGAAGTTAAAACTTTGAAATTCCCGCTGTTATTTTCACACATTCATAATTTACAAATACCTTCCTAAACATTTGCTGTAAAATTTCTTTGTTTTATTATTGTTTATATGCGTTTTTTTTTTATTAAGTTACAATTAAAACCAACTATTCGACCATGGGTTTTGTATAATATTTGTAACACACACACACACAGATACAATAAGAATATCGATAGCTTAATGTAGAAAGGCCCTAACTTGAGTTTTTATTTCTTAAACGGTCTGGAAAGAATATGAGTAAATACAATGTTTGGCAAAAATTATCACCCCATTGGAAAGTGCTGCCCTTTTGGCAAAAGTAAAGTAGACACGTCAGAAATCTACAGTAAATAATAATAAATTGCTTTTAGGGATTTGGATCGCAGCTCAACGCTGAAGTGAATGATTTTTCACAAAAATAATTATAAGCGACGAGCCTCACTTTTATCACAGCGGCCACGCCAAAAAACAAAATTCTAGTTTCTGGGGGACTAAAAATATATTACATCCAGTTACGTGGGAAAAGGTGACTGTACCTTATTTTTTCGAAGGAGCCGACGGCAACGCTATACGGCGAACGGGGACCGCTATCTGAGCTGAAATATCCCATTTTATCACACTAGATGTATATATGTATCTGAGCTGAAAAAACCCATTATATCACACTAGATGTATATATGTATCTAAGCTGAAAAAACCCATTTTATCACACTAGATGCATATATGTATCTGAGCTGAAAAAAACCATTTATCACACTAGATGTATATAAGTATCTGAGCTGAAAAAACCCATTTTATCACACCAAATGTATATATGTATCTGAGCTGAAAAACCTCATTTTATCACACTAGATGTATATATGTATCTGCGCTGAAAAAACCCATTTTATCACACTAGATGTATATATGTATCTGAGCTGAAAAAACCCATCTTATCACACTAGATGCATATATGTATCTAAGCTGAAAAAACCCATTTTATCACACTAGATGCATATATGTATCTGAGCTGAAAAAACCCATTTTATCACACCAAATGTATATATGTATCTGAGCTGAAAAACCTCATTTTATCACACAAGATGTATATATGTATCTGCGCTGAAAAAACCCATTTTATCACACTAGATGTATATATGTATCTAAGCTGAAAAAACCCATCTTATCACACTAGATGCATATATGTATCTAAGCTGAAAAAACCCATTTTATCACACTAGATGCATATATGTATCTAAGCTGAAAAAACCCATTTTATCACACTAGATGCATATATGTATCTAAGCTGAAAAAACCCATTTTATCACACTAGATGCATATATGTATCTAAGCTGAAAAAACCCATTTTATCACACTAGATGTATATATGTATCTAAGCTGAAAAAACCCATTTTATCACACTAGATGTATATATGTATCTGAGCTGAAAAACCTCATTTTATCACAATAGATGTATATATGTATCTGCGCTGAAAAAACCCATTTTATCACACTAGATGTATATATGTATCTAAGCTGAAAAAACCCATCTTATCACACTAGATGCATATATGTATTTAAGCTGAAATATCCTATTTTATCACACTAGATGTATATATGTATCTAAGCTGGAAAAACCCATTTTATCACACTAGATGCATATATGTATCTAAGCTGAAAAAACCCATTTTATCACACCAGATGCATATATGTATCTAAGCTGAAAAAACCCATTTTATCACACTAGATGCATATATGTACCTAAGCTGAAATATCCCATTTTATCACACTAGATGTATATATGTATCTAAGCTGAAAAAATCCATTTTATCACACTAGATGCATATATGTATCTAAGCTGAAAAAACCCATTTTATCACACTAGATGCATATATGTATCTAATCTGAAAAAACCCATTTTATCACACTAGATGTATATATGTCTCTAAGCTGAAAAAACCAATTTTATCACACTAGATGCATATATGTATCTAAGCTGATAAAACCCCATTTTATCACACTAGATGCATATATGTATCTAAGCTGAAAAAACCCATTTTATCACACTAGACGCATATATGTATCTAAGCTGAAAAAAACCATTTTATCACACTAGATGCATATATGTATCTAAACTGAAAAAACCCATTTTATCACACTAGATGCTTATATGTATCTGAGCTGAAAAACCTCATTTTATCACACTAGATGCATATATATGTACCTAAGCTGAAAAAACCCATTTTATCACACTAGACGCATATATGTATCTAAGCTGAAAAAACCCATTTTATCACACTAGATGAATATATGTATCTAAGCAGAAAAAACCCATCTTATCACACCAAATGTATATATGTATCTGAGCTGGAAAACCTCATTTTATCACACAAGATGTATATATGTATCTGCGCTGAAAAAACCCATTTTATCACACTAGATGTATATATGTATCTAAGCTGAAAAAACCCATCTTATCACACTAGATGCATGTATGTATCTAAGCTGAAAAAACCCATTTTATCACACTAGATGCATATATGTATCTAAGCTGATAAAACCCCATTTTATCACACTAGATGCATATATGTATCTAAGCTGAAAAACCCATTTTATCACACTAGACGCATATATGTATCTAAGCTGAAAAAACCCATTTTATCACACTAGATGCATATATGTATCTAAGCTGAAAAAACCCATTTTATCACACTAGATGCATATATGTATCTGAGCTGAAAAAAACCATTTTATCACACTAGATGTATATAAGTATCTGAGCTGAAAAAACCCATTTTATCACACTAGATGCATATATGTATCTAAGCTGAAAAAACCCATTTTATCACACTAGATGCATATATGTATCTGAGCTGAAAAAAACCATTTTATCACACTAGATGTATATATGTATCTAAGCTGAAAAAACCCATCTTATCACACTAGATGCATATATGTATCTAAGCTGAAAAAACCCATTTTATCACACTAGATGTATATATGTATCTAAGATGAAAAAACCCATCTTATCACACTAGATGCATATATGTATCTAAGCTGAAAAAACCCATCTTATCACACTAGATGCATATATGTATCTAAGCTGAAAAAACCCATTTTATCACACTAGATGTATATATGTATCTAAGCTGAAAAAACCCATTTTATCACACTAGATGTATATATGTATCTAAGCTGAAAAAACCCATCTTATCACACTAGATGCATATATGTATCTAAGCTGAAATATCCTATTTTATCACACTAGATGTATATATGTATCTAAGCTGAAAAAACCCATTTTATCACACTAGATGTATATATGTATCTAAGCTGAAAAAACCCATTTTATCACACTAGATGCATATATGTATCTAAGCTGAAATATCCTATTTTATCACACTAGATGTATATATGTATCTAAGCTGAAAAAACCCATTTTATCACACTAGATGTACATATGTATCTAAGCTGAAAAAACCCATCTTATCACACTAGATGCATATATGTATCTAAGCTGAAATATCCCATTTTATCACACTAGATGTATATATGTATCTGCGCTGAAAGAGCCCCTTTCATCACACTAGATGTATATATGTATCTAAGGTGAAAAAACCCATCTTATCACACTAGATGCATATATGTATCTAAGCTGAAAAAACCCATTTTATCACACTAGATGTATATATGTATCTAAGCTGAAAAAACCCATCTTATCACACTAGATGCATATATGTATCTGAGCTGAAAAACCCCATTTTATCACACTAGATGTATATATGTATCTAAGCTGAAAAACCCCATTTTATCACACTAGATGTATATATGTATCTGCGCTGAAAGAGCCCCTTTCATCACACTAGATGCATATATGTATCTGAGCTGAAAAAACCCATTTTATCACACTAGATGCATATATGTATCTAAGCTGAAAAACCCATTTTATCACACTAGATGCATATATGTATCTATGCTGAAATATCCTATTTTATCACACTAGATGTATATATGTATCTAAGCTGAAAAAACCCATTTTATCACTCTAGATGTATATATGTATCTAAGCTGAAAAAACCCATTTTATCACACTAGATGCATATATGTATCTAAGCTGAAAAAACCCATTTTATCACACTAGATGCATATATGTATCTAAGCTGAAAAAACCCATTTTATCACACTAGATGTATATATGTATCTAAGCTGAAAAAACCCATTTTATCACACTAGATGTATATATGTATCTGAGCTGAAAAACCCCATTTTATCACACTAGATGCATATATGCATCTAAGCTGAAAAAACCCATTTTATCACACTAGATGCATATATGTATCTAAGCTGAAAATTCCCATTTTATCACACTAGATGTATATATGTATCTAAGCTGAAAATACCCATTTTATCACACTAGATTCATATATGTATCTAAGCTGAAAAAACCCATTTTATCACACTAGATGTATATATGTATCTAAGCTGAAAAAACCCATTTTATCACACTAGATGTATATATGTATCTGAGCTGAAAAACCCCATTTTATCACACTAGATGTATAAATGTATCTAAGCTGAAAACCCCCATTTTATCACACTAGATGTATATATGTATCTAAGCTGAAAATTCCCATTTTATCACACTAGATGCATATATGTATCTAAGCTGAAAATTCCCATTTTATCACACTAGATGCATATATGTATCTAAGCTGAAAAAACCCATTTTATCACACTAGATGCATATATGTATCTAAGCTGAAAATTCCCATTTTATCACACTAGATGTATATATGTATCTAAGCTGAAAATACCCATTTTATCACACTAGATGCATATATGTATCTAAGCTGAAAAAACCCATTTTATCACACTAGATGCATATATGTATCTAAGCTGAAAATTCCCATTTTATCACACTAGCTGTATATATGTATCTAAGCTGAAAAAATCCATTTTATCACACTAGATGCATATATGTATCTAAGCTGAAAAAACCCATTTTATCACACTAGATGCATATATGTATCTAATCTGAAAAAACCCATTTTATCACACTAGATGTATATATGTATCTAAGCTGAAAAAACCAATTTTATCACACTAGATGCATATATGTATCTAAGCTGATAAAACCCCATTTTATCACACTAGATGCATATATGTATATAAGCTGAAAAAACCCATTTTATCACACTAGATGAATATATGTATCTAAGCAGAAAAAACCCATCTTATCACACCAAATGTATATATGTATCTGAGCTGGAAAACCTCATTTTATCACACAAGATGTATATATGTATCTGCGCTGAAAAAACCCATTTTATCACACTAGATGTATATATGTATCTAAGCTGAAAAAAACCATCTTATCACACTAGATGCATGTATGTATCTAAGCTGAAAAAACCCATTTTATCACACTAGATGCATATATGTATCTAAGCTGAAAAAACCCATTTTATCACACTAGATGCATATATGTATCTGAGCTGAAAAAAACCATTTTATCACACTAGATGTATATAAGTATCTGAGCTGAAAAAACCCATTTTATCACACTAGATGCATATATGTATCTAAGCTGAAAAAACCCATTTTATCACACTAGATGCATATATGTATCTGAGCTGAAAAAAACCATTTTATCACACTAGATGTATATAAGTATCTGAGCTGAAAAAGCCCATTTTATCACAATAGATGTATATATGTATCTGCGCTGAAATATCCCATTTTATCACACTAGATGTATATATGTATCTAAGCTGAAAAAACCCATCTTATCACACTAGATGTATATATGTATCTAAGCTGAAAAAACCCATTTTATCACACTAGATGTATATATGTATCTAAGCTGAAAAAACCCATTTTATCACACTAGATGTATATATGTATCTAAGCTGAAAAAACCCATTTTATCACACTAGATGTATATATGTATCTAAGCTGAAAAAACCCATCTTATCACACTAGATGCATATATGTATCTGCGCTGAAAGAGCCCCTTTCATCACACTAGATGTATATATGTATCTAAGGTGAAAAAACCCATCTTATCACACTAGATGCTTATATGTATCTGAGCTGAAAAACCTCATTTTATCACACTAGATGCATATATATGTACCTAAGCTGAAAAAACCCATTTTATCACACTAGACGCATATATGTATCTAAGCTGAAAAAACCCATTTTATCACACTAGATGCATATATGTATCTGCGCTGAAAGAGCCCCTTTCATCACACTAGATGTATATATGTATCTAAGGTGAAAAAACCCATCTTATCACACTAGATGCTTATATGTATCTGAGCTGAAAAACCTCATTTTATCACACTAGATGCATATATATGTACCTAAGCTGAAAAAACCCATTTTATCACACTAGACGCATATATGTATCTAAGCTGAAAAAACCCATTTTATCACACTAGATGAATATATGTATCTAAGCAGAAAAAACCCATCTTATCACACTAGATGCATATATGTATCTAAGCTGAAAAAACCCATTTTATCACACTAGATGCATATATGTATCTAAGCTGAAAAAACCCATTTTATCACACTAGATGCATATATGTATCTGAGCTGAAAAAAAACATTTTATCACACTAGATGTATATAAGTATCTGAGCTGAAAAAACCCATTTTATCACACTAGATGTATATAAGTATCTGCGCTGAAAAAACCCATTTTATCACACTAGATGTATTTATGTATCTAAGCTGAAAAAACCCATCTTATCACACTAGATGCATATATGTATCTATGCTGAAAAAACCCATTTTATCACACTAGATGCATATATGTATCTAAGCTGAAAAAACCCATTTTATCACACTAGATGCATATATGTACCTGAGCTGAAAAAAACCATTTTATCACACTAGATGTATATAGGTATCTGAGCTGAAAAAACCCATTTTATCACAATAGATGTATATATGTATCTGCGCTGAAAAAACCCATTTTATCACACTAGATGTATATATGTATCTAAGCTGAAAAAACCCATCTTATCACACTAGATGCATATATGTATCTAAGCTGAAATATCCTATTTTATCACACTAGATGTATATATGTATCTAAGCTGAAAAACCCCATTTTATCACACTAGATGCATATATGTATCTAAGCTGAAAAAACCCATTTTATCACACTAGATGTATATATGTATCTAAGCTGAAAAAACCCATTTTATCACACTAGATGCATATATGTATCTAAGCTGAAAAAAGCCATTTTATCACACTAGATGCATATATGTATCTAAGCTGAAAAAACCCATTTTATTACACTAGATGCATATATGTATCTAAGCTGAAATATCCTATTATATCACACTAGATGTATATATGTATCTGCGCAGAAAGAGCCCCTTTCATCACACTAGATGTATATATGTATCTAAGGTGAAAAAACCCATTTTATCACACTAGATGCATATATGTATCTAAGCTGAAATATCCTATTATATCACACTAGATGTATATATGTATCTGCGCAGAAAGAGCCCCTTTCATCACACTAGATGTATATATGTATCTAAGGTGAAAAAACCCATTTTATCACACTAGATGCATATATGTATCTAAGCTGAAAAAACCCATTTTATCACACTAGATGTATATATGTATCTAAGCTGAAAAACCCCATTTTATCACACAAGATGTACATATGTATCTGAGCTGAAAAACCCCATTTTATTACACTAGATGTATATATGTATCTGAGCTGAAAAAACCTATTTTATCACACTAGATGTATATATGTATCTGCGCTGAAAGAGCCCCTTTCATCACACTAGATGTATATATGTATCTAAGGTGAAAAAACCCATCTTATCACACTAGATGCATATATGTATCTGAGCTGAAAAAACCCATTTTATCACACTAGATGCATATCTGTATCTAAGCTGAAAAACCCATTTTATCACACTAGATGCATATATGTATCTATGCTGAAATATCCCATTTTATCACACTAGATGTATATATGTATCTAAGCTGAAAAAACCCATTTTATCACTCTAGATGTATATATGTATCTAAGCTGAAAAAACCCATTTTATCACACTAGATGCATATATGTATCTAAGCTAAAAAAACCCATTTTATCACACTAGATGCATATATGTATCTAAGCTGAAAAAACCCATTTTATCACACTAGATGTATATATGTATCTAAGCTGAAAAAACCCATTTTATCACACTAGATGCATATATGTATCTAAGCTGAAAAAACCCATTTTATCGCACTAGATGCATATATGTATCTAAGCTGAAAATTCCCATTTTATCACACTAGATGTATATATGTATCTAAGCTGAAAATACCCATTTTATCACACTAGATGCATATATGTATCTAAGCTGAAAAAACCCATTTTATCACACTAGATGCATATATGTATCTAAGCTGAAAAAACCCATTTTATCACACTAGATGTATATATGTATCTAAGCTGAAAAACCCCATTTTATCACACTAGATGCATATATGTATCTAAGCTGAAAAAACCCATTTTATCGCACTAGATGCATATATGTATCTAAGCTGAAAATTCCCATTTTATCACACTAGATGTATATATGTATCTAAGCTGAAAATACCCATTTTATCACACTAGATTCATATATGTATCTAAGCTGAAAAAACCCATTTTATCACACTAGATGTATATATGTATCTAAGCTGAAAAAACCCATTTTATCACACTAGATGTATATATGTATCTGAGCTGAAAAACCCCATTTTATCACACTAGATGTATAAATGTATCTAAGCTGAAAACCCCCATTTTATCAAACTAGATGTATATATGTATCTAAGCTGAAAATTCCCATTTTATCACACTAGATGCATATATGTATCTAAGCTGAAAAAACCCATTTTATCACACTAGATGCATATATGTATCTAAGCTGAAAATTCCCATTTTATCACACTAGATGTATATATGTATCTAAGCTGAAAATACCCATTTTATCACACTAGATGCATATATGTATCTAAGCTGAAAAAACCCATTTTATCACACTAGATGTATATATGTATCTAAGCTGAAAAAACCCATTTTATCACACTAGATGTATATATGTATCTGAGCTGAAAAACCCCATTTTATCACACTAGATGTATAAATGTATCTAAGCTGAAAACCCCCATTTTATCACACTAGATGTATATATGTATCTAAGCTGAAAATTCCCATTTTATCACACTAGATGTATATATGTATCTAAGCTGAAAAAACCCATTTTATCACACTAGATGCATATATGTTTCTAAGCTGAAAATTCCCATTTTATTACACTAGATACATATATGTATCTAAGCTGAAAAAACCCATTTTATCACACTAGATGCATATATGTATCTAAGCTGAAAATTCCCATTTTATCACACTAGATGTATATATGTATCTAAGCTGAAAATACCCATTTTATCACACTAGATGCATATATGTATCTAAGCTGAAAATACCCATTTATCACACTAGATGTATATATGTATCTAAGCTGAAAAAACCCATTTTATCACACTAGATGTATATATGTATCTAAGCTGAAAATACCCATTTTATCACACTAGATGCATATATGTATCTAAGCTGAAAATTCCCATTTTATCACACTAGATGTATATATGTATCTAAGCTGAAAATACCCATTTTATCACACTAGATGCATATATGTATCTAAGCTGAAAATACCCATTTTATCACACTAGATGCATATATGTATCTAAGCTGAAAATTCCCATTTTATCACACTAGATGTATATATGTATCTAAGCTGAAAAAACCCATTTTATCACACTAGATGCATATATGTTTCTAAGCTGAAAATTCCCATTTTATCACACTAGATGTATATATGTATCTAAGCTGAAAAAACCCATTTTATCACACTAGATGCATATATGTATCTAAGCTGAAAATTCCCATTTTATCACACTAGATGTATATATGTATCTAAGCTGAAAATACCCATTTTATCACACTAGATGCATATATGTATCTAAGCTGAAAATACCCATTTTATCACACTAGATGCATATATGTATCTAAGCTGAAAATTCCCATTTTATCACACTAGATGTATATATGTATCTAAGCTGAAAATACCCATTTTATCACACTAGATGCATATATGTATCTAAGCTGAAAATACCCATTTATCACACTAGATGCATATATGTATCTAAGCTGAAAAAACCCATTTTATCACACTAGATGCATATATGTATCTAAGCTGAAAATTCCCATTTTATCACACTAGATGTATATATGTATCTAAGCTGAAAATACCCATTTTATCACACTAGATGCATATATGTATCTAAGCTGAAAATACCCATTTATCACACTAGATGCATATATGTATCTAAGCTGAAAAAACCCATTTTATCACACTAGATGCATATATGTATCTAAGCTGAAAAAACCCATTTTATCACACTAGATGTATATATGTATCTAAGCTGAAAAAACCCATTTTATCACACTAGATGTATATATGTATCTAAGCTGAAAATACCCATTTTATCACACTAGATGCATATATGTATCTAAGCTGAAAAACCCCATTCTATCACACTAGATGCATATATGTATCTAAGCTGAAAAAACCCATTTTATCACACTAGATGCATATATGTATCTAAGCTGAAAAAACCCATTTTATCACACTAGATGTATATATGTATCTAAGCTGAAAAAACCCATTTTATCACACTAGATGCATATATGTATCTAAGCTGAAAAAACCCATTTTATCACACTAGATGCATATATGTATCTAAGCTGAAAAAACCCATTTTATCACACTAGATGCATATATGTATCTAAGCTGAAAAAACCCATTTTATCACACTAGATGTATATATGTATCTAAGCTGAAAAAACCCATTTTATCACACTAGATGTATATATGTATCTAAGCTGAAAATACCCATTTTATCACACTAGATGCATATATGTATCTAAGCTGAAAAAACCCATTTTATCACACTAGATACATATATGTATCTAAGCTGAAAAAACCCATTTTATCACACTAGATGTATATATGTATCTAAGCTGAAAATTCCCATTTTATCACACTAGATGCGTATATGTATCTAAGTTGAAAAAACCCATTTTATCACACTAGATGCATATATGTATCTAAGCTGAAATATCCCATTTTATATACACTAGATGTATATATGTATCTAAGCTGAAAAAAAACATTTTATCACACTAGATGTATATATGTATCTAAGCTGAAAAAACCCATTTTATCACACTAGATGCATATATGTATCTAAGCTGAAAAAACCCATTTTATCACACTAGATGCATATATGTATCTAAGCTGAAATATCCCATCTTATCACACTAGATGTATATATGTATCTAAGCTGAAAAAACCCATTTTATCACACTAGATGTATATATGTATCTAAGCTGAAAAAACCCATTTTATCACACTAGATGCGTATATGTATCTAAGCTGAAAAAACCCATTTTATCACACTAGATGCGTATATGTATCTAAGCTGAAAAAACCCATTTTATCACACTAGATGCATATATGTATCTAAGCTGAAATATCCCATCTTATCACACTAGATGTATATATGTATCTAAGCTGAAAAAACCCATTTTATCACACTAGATGTATATATGTATCTAAGCTGAAAAAACCCATTTTATCACACTAGATGTATATATGTATCTAAGCTGAAAAAACCCATTTTATCACACTAGATGCATATATGTATCTAAGCTGAAAAAACCCATTTTATCACACTAGATGCGTATATGTATCTAAGCTGAAAAAACCCATTTTATCACACTAGATGCGTATATGTATCACACTAGATGCATATATGTATATAAGCTGAAAAAACCCACTTTAACACACTAGATGCATATATGTATCTAAGCTGAAATATCCCATCTTATCACACTAGATGTATATATGTATCTAAGCTGAAAAAACCCATTTTATCACACTAGATGTATATATGTATCTAAGCTGAAAAAACCCATTTTATCACACTAGATGCATATATGTATCTAAGCTGAAAAAACCCATTTTATCACACTAGATGCGTATATGTATCTAAGCTGAAAAAACCCATTTTATCACACTAGATGCGTATATGTTTCTAAGTTGAAAAAACCAATTTTGTCACACTAGATGTATATATGTATCTAAGCTGAAAAAACCCATTTTATCACACTAGATGCGTATATGTATCTAAGCTGAAAAACCCATTTTATCACACTAGATGTATATATGTATCTAAGCTGAAAATACCCATTTTATCACACTAGATGTATATATGTATCTAAGCTGAAAAAACCCATTTTATCACACTAGATGTATATATGTATCTAAGCTGAAAAAACCCATTTTATCACACTAGATGTATATATGTATCTAAGCTGAAAAACCCCATTTTATCACACTAGATGCGTATATGTATCTAAGCTGAAAAAACCCATTTTATCACACTAGATGTATATATGTATCTAAGCTGAAAAAAAACATTTTATCACACAAGATGTATATATGTATCTAAGCTGAAAAACCCCATTTTATCACACTAGATGCGTATATGTATCTAAGCTGAAAAAACCCATTTTATCACACTAAATGCATATATGTATCTAAGCTGAAAATTCCCATTTTTTCACACTAGATGTACATATGTATCTAAGCTGAAAATACCCATTTTATCACACTAGATGTATATATGTATCTAAGCTGAAAAACCCATTTTATCACACTAGATGCATATATGTATCTAAGCTGAAAAAACCCATTTTATCACACTAGATGTATATATGTATCTAAGCTGAAAAAAAACATTTTATCACACAAGATGTATATATGTATCTAAGCTGAAAAACCCCATTTTATCACACTAGATGCGTATATGTATCTAAGCTGATAAAACCCATTTTATCACACTAAATGCATATATGTATCTAAGCTGAAAAAACCCATTTTATCACACTAGATGCATATATGTATCTAAGCTGATAAAACCCATTTTATCACACTAGATGTATATATGTATCTAAGCTGAAAAACCCCATTTTATCACACTAGATGTATATATGTATCTAAGCTGAAAAAACCCATTTTATCACACTAGATGCATATATGTATCTGAGCTGAAAAACCCCATTTTATCACACTAGATGTATATATGTATCTGAGCTGAAAAAACCCATTTTATCACACTAGATGTATATATGTATCTAAGCTGAAAAAAACCCATTTTATCACACTAGATGCATATATGCATCTAAGCTGAAAAGCCCATTTTATCACACTAGATGCATATATGTATCTGAGCTGAAAAACCCCATTTTATCACACTAGATGTATATATGTATCTGAGCTGAAAAAACCCATTTTATCACACTAGATGTATATATGTATCTAAGCTGAAAAAAACCCATTTTATCACACTAGATGCATATATGTATCTAAGCTGAAAAAACCCATTTTATCACACTAGATGCATATATGTTGCTAAGCTGAAAAAACCCATTTTATCACACTAGATGCTTATATGTATCTGAGCTGAAAACCCCCATTTTATCACACTAGATGCATATATGTATCTAAGCTGAAATATCCCATTTTATCACACTAGATGCATATATGTATCTAAGCTGAAAAAACCCATTTTATCACACTAGCTGCATATATGTATCTAAGCTGAAAAAACCCATTTTATCACACTAGATGCATATATGTATCTAAGCTGAAAAAACCCATTTTATCACACTAGATGTATATATGTATCTAAGCTGAAAAACCCCATTTTATCACACTAGATGTATATATGTATCTAAGCTGAAAAAACCCATTTTATCACACTAGATGCATATATGCATCTAAGCTGAAAAAACCCATTTTATCACACTAGATGCGTATATGTATCTAAGCTGAAAAAACCCATTTTATCACACTAGATGCGTATATGTATCTAAGCTGAAAAAACCCATTTTATCACACTAGATGTATATATGTATCTAAGCTGAAAAAACCCATTTTATCACACTAGATGTATATATGTATCTAAGCTGAAAATACCCATTTTATCACACTAGATGCATATATGTATCTAAGCTGAAAAACCCCATTTTATCACACTAGATGCATATATGTATCTAAGCTGAAAAAACCCATTTTATCACACTAGATGCATATATGTATCTAAGCTGAAAAAACCCATTTTATCACACTAGATGTATATATGTATCTAAGCTGAAAAAACCCATTTTATCACACTAGATGCATATATGTATCTAAGCTGAAAAAACCCATTTTATCACAC
Source organism: Eustalomyia histrio (assembly GCA_949748255.1). Classification (NCBI taxonomy): domain Eukaryota; kingdom Metazoa; phylum Arthropoda; class Insecta; order Diptera; family Anthomyiidae; genus Eustalomyia; species Eustalomyia histrio. The sequence goes on from OX456527.1 coordinate 29,098,083, forward strand.
TAGATGCATATATGTATCTAAGCTGAAAAAACCCATTTTATCACACTAGATGCATATATGTATCTAAGCTGAAAAAACCCATTTTATCACACTAGATGTATATATGCATCTAAGCTGAAAAAACCCATTTTATCACACTAGATGTATATATGTATCTAAGCTGAAAATTCCCATTTTATCACACTAGATGCGTATATGTATCTAAGTTGAAAAAACCCATTTTATCTTACTAGATGCATATATGTATCTAAGCTGAAATATCCCATTTTATATACACTAGATGTATATATGTATCTAAGCTGAAAAAAACCATTTTATCACACTAGATGTATATATGTATCTAAGCTGAAAAAACCCATTTTATCACACTAGATGCATATATGTATCTAAGCTGAAAAAACCCATTTTATCACACTAGATGCATATATGTATCTAAGCTGAAATATCCCATCTTATCACACTAGATGTATATATGTATCTAAGCTGAAAAAACCCATTTTATCACACTAGATGTATATATGTATCTAAGCTGAAAAAATCCATTTTATCACACTAGATGCGTATATGTATCTAAGCTGAAAAAACCCATTTTATCACACTAGATGCGTATATGTATCTAAGCTGAAAAAACCCATTTTATCACACTAGATGCATATATGTATCTAAGCTGAAATATCCCATCTTATCACACTAGATGTATATATGTATCTAAGCTGAAAAAAACCCATTTTATCACACTAGATGTATATATGTATCTAAGCTGAAAAAACCCATTTTATCACACTAGATGTATATATGTATCTAAGCTGAAAAAACCCATTTTATCACACTAGATGCATATATGTATCTAAGCTGAAAAAACCCATTTTATCACACTAGATGCGTATATGTATCTAAGCTGAAAAAACCCATTTTATCACACTAGATTGGTATATGTATCTAAGCTGAAAAAACCCATTTTATCACACTAGATGCATATATGTATATAAGCTGAAAAAACCCACTTTAACACACTAGATGCATATATGTATCTAAGCTGAAAAAACCCATTTTATCACACTAGATGCGTATATGTATCTAAGCTGAAAAAACCCATTTTATCACACTAGATGCGTATATGTATCTAAGTTGAAAAAACCAATTTTGTCACACTAGATGTATATATGTATCTAAGCTGAAAAAACCCATTTTATCACACTAGATGCGTATATGTATCTAAGCTGAAAAACCCATTTTATCACACTAGATGTATATATGTATCTAAGCTGAAAATACCCATTTTATCACACTAGATGTATATATGTATCTAAGCTGAAAAAACCCATTTTATCACACTAGATGTATATATGTATCTAAGCTGAAAAAACCCATTTTATCACACTAGATGTATATATGTATCTAAGCTGAAAATACCCATTTTATCACACTAGATGTATATATGTATCTAAGCTGAAAAACCCATTTTATCACACTAGATGCATATATGTATCTAAGCTGAAAAAACCCATTTTATCACACTAGATGTATATATGTATCTAAGCTGAAAAAAAACATTTTATCACACAAGATGTATATATGTATCTAAGCTGAAAAACCCCATGTTATCACACTAGATGCGTATATGTATCTAAGCTGAAAAAACCCATTTTATCACACTAAATGCATATATGTATCTAAGCTGAAAAAACCCATTTTATCACACTAGATGCATATATATATCTAAGCTGAAAAAACCCATTTTATCACACTAGATGTGTATATGTATCTAAGCTGAAAAAACCCATTTTATCACACAAGATGTGTATATGTATCTAAGCTGAAAAAACCCATTTTATCACACTAGATGTATATATGTATCTAAGCTGAAAAACCCATTTTATCACACTAGATGCATATATGTATCTAAGCTGAAAAAACCCATTTTATCACACTAGATGCATATATGTATCTAAGCTAAAAAAACCCATTTTATCACACTAGATGCATATATGTATCTAAGCTGAAAAAACCCATTTTATCACACTAGATGCTTATATGTATCTGAGCTGAAAACCCCCATTTTATCACACTAGATGCATATATGTATCTAAGCTGAAATATCCCATTTTATCACACTAGATGCATATATTTATCTAAGCTGAAAAAACCCATTTTATCACACTAGCTGCATATATGTATCTAAGCTGAAAAAACCCATTTTATCACACTAGATGCATATATGTATCTAAGCTTAAAAAACCCATTTTATCACACTAGATGTATATATGTATCTAAGCTGAAAAAACCCATTTTATCACACTAGATGTATATATGTATCTAAGCTGAAAAAACCCATTTTATCACACTAGATGTATATATGTATCTAAGCTGAAAAAACCCATTTTATCACACTAGATGCATATATGCATCTAAGCTGAAAAAACCCATTTTATCACACTAGATGCGTATATGTATCTAAGCTGAAAATTCCCATTTTTTCACACTAGATGTATATATGTATCTAAGCTGAAAATACCCATTTTATCACACTAGATGTATATATGTATCTAAGCTTAAAAAACCCATTTTATCACACTAGATGTATATATGTATCTAAGCTGAAAAAACCCATTTTATCACACTAGATGTATATATGTATCTAAGCTGAAAAAAACATTTTATCACACAAGATGTATATATGTATCTAAGCTGAAAAACCCCATTTTATCACACTAGATGCGTATATGTATCTAAGCTGAAAAAACCCATTTTATCACACTAAATGCATATATGTATCTAAGCTGAAAATTCCCATTTTTTCACACTAGATGTATATATGTATCTAAGCTGAAAATACCCATTTTATCACACTAGATGTATATATGTATCTAAGCTGAAAAACCCCATTTTATCACACTAGATGTATATATGTATCTAAGCTGAAAAAACCCATTTTATCACACTAGATGCATATATGCATCTAAGCTGAAAAAACCCATTTTATCACACTAGATGCGTATATGTATCTAAGCTGAAAAAACCCATTTTATCACACTAGATGCGTATATGTATCTAAGCTGAAAAAACCCATTTTATCACACTAGATGCATATATGTATCTAAGCTTAAAAAACCCATTTTATCACACTAGATGTATATATGTATCTAAGCTGAAAAAACCCATTTTATCACACTAGATGTATATATGTATCTAAGCTGAAAAAACCCATTTTATCACACTAGATGTATATATGTATCTAAGCTGAAAAAACCCATTTTATCACACTAGATGCATATATGCATCTAAGCTGAAAAAACCCATTTTATCACACTAGATGCGTATATGTATCTAAGCTGAAAAAACCCATTTTATCACACTAGATGCATATATGCATCTAAGCTGAAAAAACCCATTTTATCACACTAGATGCGTATATGTATCTAAGCTGAAAAAACCCATTTTATCACACTAGATGCGTATATGTATCTAAGCTGAAAAAAAACATTTTATCACACAAGATGTATATATGTATCTAAGCTGAAAAACCCCATTTTATCACACTAGATGCGTATATGTATCTAAGCTGATAAAACCCATTTTATCACACTAAATGCATATATGTATCTAAGCTGAAAATTCCCATTTTTTCACACTAGATGTATATATGTATCTAAGCTGAAAAAACCCATTTTATCACACTAGATGCATATATGTATCTAAGCTGAAAATACCCATTTTATCACACTAGATGCATATATGTATCTAAGCTGAAAAAACCCATTTTATCACACTAGATGCATATATGCATCTAAGCTGAAAAACCCCATTTTATCACACTAGATGCGTATATGTATCTAAGCTGAAAAAACCCATTTTATCACACTAGATGCATATATGTATCTAAGCTGAAAAAACCCATTTTATCACACTAGATGTATATATGTATCTAAGCTGAAAAACCCCATTTTATCACACTAGATGTATATATGTATCTAAGCTGAAAAAACCCATTTTATCACACTAGATGCATATATGCATCTAAGCTGAAAAAACCCATTTTATCACACTAGATGCGTATATGTATCTAAGCTGAAAAAACCCATTTTATCACACTAGATGCGTATATGTATCTAAGCTGAAAAAACCCATTTTATCACACTAGATGTATATATGTATCTAAGCTGAAAAACCCCATTTTATCACACTAGATGTATATATGTATCTAAGCTGAAAAAACCCATTTTATCACACTAGATGCATATATGTATCTGAGCTGAAAAACCCCATTTTATCACACCAGATGTATATATGTATCTGAGCTGAAAAAACCCATTTTATCACACTAGATGTATATATGTATCTAAGCTGAAAAAAACCCATTTTATCACACTAGATGCATATATGCATCTAAGCTGAAAAAACCCATTTTATCACACTAGATGCATATATGTATCTGAGCTGAAAAACCCCATTTTATCACACTAGATGTATATATGTATCTGAGCTGAAAAAACCCATTTTATCACACTAGATGTATATATGTATCTAAGCTGAAAAAAACCCATTTTATCACACTAGATGCATATATGTATCTAAGCTGAAAAAACCCATTTTATCACACTAGATGCATATATGTTGCTAAGCTGAAAAAACCCATTTTATCACACTAGATGCTTATATGTATCTGAGCTGAAAACCCCCATTTTATCACACTAGATGCATATATGTATCTAAGCTGAAATATCCCATTTTATCACACTAGATGCATATATGTATCTAAGCTGAAAAAACCCATTTTATCACACTAGCTGCATATATGTATCTAAGCTGAAAAAACCCATTTTATCACACTAGATGTATATATGTATCTAAGCTGAAAAACCCCATTTTATCACACTAGATGTATATATGTATCTAAGCTGAAAAAACCCATTTTATCACACTAGATGTATATATGTATCTAAGCTGAAAAACCCATTTTATCACACTAGATGCATATATGTATCTGAGCTGAAAAACCCCATTTTATCACACTAGATGTATATATGTATCTGAGCTGAAAAAACCCATTTTATCACACTAGATGCATATATGTATCTAAGCTGAAAAAACCCATTTTATCACACTAGATGTATATATGTATCTAAGCTGAAAAAACCCATTTTATCACACTAGATGTATATATGTATCTAAGCTGAAAAACCCATTTTATCACACTAGATGCATATATGTATCTAAGCTGAAAAAACCCATTTTATCACACTAGATGTATATATGTATCTAAGCTGAAAAACCCCATTTTATCACACTAGATGTATATATGTATCTAAGCTGAAAAAACCCATTTTATCACACTAGATGCATATATGCATCTAAGCTGAAAAAACCCATTTTATCACACTAGGTGCGTATATGTATCTAAGCTGAAAAAACCCATTTTATCACACTAGATGCGTATATGTATCTAAGCTGAAAAAACCCATTTTATCACACTAGATGTATATATGTATCTAAGCTGAAAAAACCCATTTTATCACACTAGATGTATATATGTATCTAAGCTGAAAATACCCATTTTATCACACTAGATGCATATATGTATCTAAGCTGAAAAACCCCATTTTATCACACTAGATGCATATATGTATCTAAGCTGAAAAAACCCATTTTATCACACTAGATGCATATATGTATCTAAGCTGAAAAAACCCATTTTATCACACTAGATGTATATATGTATCTAAGCTGAAAAAAACCCATTTTATCACACTAGATGCATATATGTATCTAAGCTGAAAAAACCCATTTTATCACACTAGATGCATATATGTATCTAAGCTGAAAAAACCCATTTTATCACACTAGATGCATATATGTATCTAAGCTGAAAAAACCCATTTTATCACACTAGATGTATATATGCATCTAAGCTGAAAAAACCCATTTTATCACACTAGATGTATATATGTATCTAAGCTGAAAATACCCATTTTATCACACTAGATGCATATATGTATCTAAGCTGAAAAAACCCATTTTATCACACTAGATGTATATATGTATCTAAGCTGAAAATTCCCATTTTATCACACTAGATGCGTATATGTATCTAAGTTGAAAAAACCCATTTTATCACACTAGATGCATATATGTATCTAAGCTGAAAAAAACCCATTTTATCACACTAGATGCATATATGCATCTAAGCTGAAAACCCCCATTTTATCACACTAGATGCATATATGTATCTGAGCTGAAAAACCCCATTTTATCACACTAGATGTATATATGTATCTGAGCTGAAAAAACCCATTTTATCACACTAGATGTATATATGTATCTAAGCTGAAAAAAACCCATTTTATCACACTAGATGCATATATGTATCTAAGCTGAAAAAACCCATTTTATCACACTAGATGCATATATGTTGCTAAGCTGAAAAAACCCATTTTATCACACTAGATGCTTATATGTATCTGAGCTGAAAACCCCCATTTTATCACACTAGATGCATATATGTATCTAAGCTGAAATATCCCATTTTATCACACTAGATGCATATATGTATCTAAGCTGAAAAAACCCATTTTATCACACTAGCTGCATATATGTATCTAAGCTGAAAAAACCCATTTTATCACACTAGATGCATATATGTATCTAAGCTGAAAAAATCCATTTTATCACACTAGATGTATATATGTATCTAAGCTGAAAAACCCCATTTTATCACACTAGATGTATATATGTATCTAAGCTGAAAAAACCCATTTTATCACACTAGATGCATATATGCATCTAAGCTGAAAAAACCCATTTTATCACACTAGATGCGTATATGTATCTAAGCTGAAAAAACCCATTTTATCACACTAGATGCGTATATGTATCTAAGCTGAAAAACCCCATTTTATCACACTAGATGTATATATGTATCTAAGCTGAAAAAACCCATTTTATCACACTAGATGCATATATGTATCTAAGCTGAAAAAAACTTATTTTATCACACTAGATGCATATATGTATCTAAGCTGAAAAAACCCATTTTATCACACTAGATGCATATATGTATCTGAGCTGAAAAACCCCATTTTATCACACTAGATGTATATATGTATCTGAGCTGAAAAAACCCATTTTATCACACTAGATGTATATATGTATCTAAGCTGAAAAAAACCCATTTTATCACACTAGATGCATATATGTATCTAAGCTGAAAAAACCCATTTTATCACACTAGATGCTTATATGTTGCTAAGCTGAAAAAACCCATTTTATCACACTAGATGCTTATATGTATCTGAGCTGAAAACCCCCATTTTATCACACTAGATGCATATATGTATCTAAGCTGAAATATCCCATTTTATCACACTAGATGCATATATGTATCTAAGCTGAAAAACCCATTTTATCACACTAGCTGCATATATGTATCTAAGCTGAAAAAACCCATTTTATCACACTAGATGCATATATGTATCTAAGCTGAAAAAACCCATTTTATCACACTAGATGTATATATGTATCTAAGCTGAAAAACCCCATTTTATCACACTAGATGTATATATGTATCTAAGCTGAAAAAACCCATTTTATCACACTAGATGCATATATGCATCTAAGCTGAAAAAACCCATTTTATCACACTAGATGCGTATATGTATCTAAGCTGAAAAAACCCATTTTATCACACTAGATGCGTATATGTATCTAAGCTGAAAAAACCCATTTTATCGCACTAGATGTATATATGTATCTAAGCTGAAAAAACCCATTTTATCACACTAGGTGCATATATGTATCTGAGCTGAAAAACCCCATTTTATCACACTAGATGTATATATGTATCTGAGCTGAAAAAACCCATTTTATCACACTAGATGTATATATGTATCTAAGCTGAAAAAAACCCATTTTATCACACTAGATGCATATATGTATCTAAGCTGAAAAAACCCATTTTATAACACTAGATGCATATATGTTGCTAAGCGGAAAAATCCATTTTATCACACTAGATGCTTATATGTATCTGAGCTGAAAACCCCCATTTTATCACACTAGATGCATATATGTATCTAAGTTGATAAAACCAATTTTGTCACACTAGATGTATATATGTATCTAAGCTGAAAAAACCCATTTTATCACACTAGATGCGTATATGTATCTAAGCTGAAAAACCCATTTTATCACACTAGATGTATATATGTATCTAAGCTGAAAAAACCCATTTTATCACACTAGATGTATATATGTATCTAAGCTGAAAAAACCCATTTTATCACACTAGATGTATATATGTATCTAAGCTGAAAATACCCATTTTATCACACTAGATGTATATATGTATCTAAGCTGAAAAACCCATTTTATCACACTAGATGTATATATGTATCTAAGCTGAAAAAACCCATTTTATCACACTAGATGTATATATGTATCTAAGCTGAAAAAAACCCATTTTATCACACTAGATGCATATATGTATCTAAGCTGAAAAAACCCATTTTATCACACTAGATGCATATATGTATCTAAGCTGAAAAAACCCATTTTATCACACTAGATGCTTATATGTATCTGAGCTGAAAACCCCCATTTTATCACACTAGATGCATATATGTATCTAAGCTGAAATATCCCATTTTATCACACTAGATGCATATATGTATCTAAGCTGAAAAAACCCATTTTATCACACTAGCTGCATATATGTATCTAAGCTGAAAAAACCCATTTTATCACACTAGATGCATATATGTATCTAAGCTTAAAAAACCCATTTTATCACACTAGATGTATATATGTATCTAAGCTGAAAAAACCCATTTTATCACACTAGATGTATATATGTATCTAAGCTGAAAAAACCCATTTTATCACACTAGATGTATATATGTATCTAAGCTGAAAAAAACCCATTTTATCACACTAGATGCATATATGTATCTAAGCTGAAAAAACCCATTTTATCACACTAGATGCATATATGTATCTAAGCTGAAAAAACCCATTTTATCACACTAGATGCTTATATGTATCTGAGCTGAAAACCCCCATTTTATCACACTAGATGCATAAATGTATCTAAGCTGAAATATCCCATTTTATCACACTAGATGCATATATGTATCTAAGCTGAAAAAACCCATTTTATCACACTAGCTGCATATATGTATCTAAGCTGAAAAAACCCATTTTATCACACTAGATGCATATATGTATCTAAGCTTAAAAAACCCATTTTATCACACTAGATGTATATATATCTAAGCTGAAAAAACCCATTTTATCACACTAGATGTATATATGTATCTAAGCTGAAAAAATCCATTTTATCACACTAGATGTATATATGTATCTAAGCTGAAAAAACCCATTTTATCACACTAGATGCATATATGCATCTAAGCTGAAAAAACCCATTTTATGACACTAGATGCGTATATGTATCTAAGCTGAAAAAACCCATTTTATCACACTAGATGCATATATGTATCTAAGCTGAAAAAACCCATTTTATCACACTAGATGCATATATGTATCTAAGCTGAAAAAACCCATTTTATCACACTAGATGTATATATGTATCTAAGCTGAAAAACCCCATTTTATCACACTAGATGTATATATGTATCTAAGCTGAAAAACCCCATTTTATCACACTAGATGCATATATGCATCTAAGCTGAAAAAACCCATTTTATCACACTAGATGCGTATATGTATCTAAGCTCAAAAAACCCATTTTATCACACTAGATGTATATATGTATCTAAGCTGAAAAAACCCATTTTATCACACTAGATGCATATATGTATCTAAGCTGAAAAAACCCATTTAATCACACTAGATGCATATATGTATCTAAGCTGAAAAAACCCATTTTATCACACTAGATGCATATATGGATCTAAGCTGAAAATTCCCATTTTATCACACTAGATGTATATATGTATCTAAGCTGAAAAAACCCATTTTATCACACTAGATGCATATATGTATCTAAGCTGAAAAAAACTTATTTTATCACACTAGATGCATATATGTATCTAAGCTGAAAAAACCCATTTTATCACACTAGATGCATATATGTATCTGAGCTGAAAAAATCCATTTTATCACACTAGATGTATATATGTATCTAAGCTGAAAAAAAACCCATTTTATCACACTAGATGCATATATGTATCTAAGCTGAAAAAACCCATTTTATCACACTAGATGCATATATGTATCTTAGCTGAAAAAAACCCATTTTATCACACTAGATGCATATATGTATCTAAGCTGAAAACCCCCATTTTATCAACTAGATGTATATATGCATCTAAGCTGAAAAAACCCATTTTATCACACTAGATGCGTATATGTATCTAAGCTGAAAAAACCCATTTTATCACACTAGATGCATATATGTATCTAAGCTGAAAAAACCCATTTTATCACACTAGATGCATATATGTATCTAAGCTGAAAAAAACCCATTTTATCACACTAGATGTATATATGTATCTAAGCTGAAAACCCCCTTTTTATCAACTAGATGTATATATGTATCTAAGCTGAAAAAAGCCATTTTATCACACTAGATGCATATATGTATCTGAGCTGAAAAACCCCATTTTATCACACTAGATGTATAAATGTATCTAAGCTGAAATATCCCATTTTATCACACTAGATGTATATATGTATCCAAGCTGAAATATCCCATTTTATCACACTAGATGTATATAAGTATCTGAGCTGAAAAAACCCATTTTATCACACTAGATGTATATATGTATCTAAGCTGAAAAAACCCATTTTATCACACTAGATGCATATATGTATCTGAGCTGAAAACCCCATTTTATCACACTAGATGTATAAATGTATCTAAGCTGAAAAAACCCATTTTATCACACTAGATGTATATATGTATCTGAGCTGAAAACCCCCATTTTATCACACTAGATGTATATATGTATCTAAGCTGAAAAAAACCCATTTTATCACACTAGATGCATATATGTATCTAAGCTGAAAAAACCCATTTTATCACACTAGATGCATATATGTATCTAAGCTGAAAAAACCCATTTTATCACACTAGATGCATATATGTATCTAAGCTGAAAAAACCCATTTTATCACACTAGATGTATATATGTATCTAAGCTGAAAAAACCCATTTTATGACACTAGATGTATATATGTATCTGAGCTGAAAAAACCCATTTTATCACACTATATGCATATATGTATCTAAACTGAAAATTCCCATTTTATCACACTAGATGCATATTTGTATCTAAGCTGAAAAACCCCATTTTATCACACTAGCTGCATATATGTATCTAAGCTGAAAAAACCCATTTTATCACACTAAATGCATATATGTATATAAGCTGAAAAAAACCCATTTTATCACACTAGATGCATATATGTATCTAAGCTGAAAATTCCCATTTTATCACACTAGATGCATATATGTATCTAAGCTGAAAATTCCCATCTTATCACACTAGATGCATATATGTATCTAAGCTGAAAAAACCCATTTTATCACACTAGATGCATATATGTATCTAAGCTGAAAATTCCCATTTTATCACACTAGATGCATTATTATATCTAAGCTGAAAATACCCATTTTATCACACTAGATGCATATATGTATCTAAGCTGAAAAAACCCATTTTATCACACTAGATGCATATATGTATCTAAGCTGAAAAAACCCATTTTATCACACTAGATGCATATATGTATCTAAGCTGAAAATTCCCATTTTATCACACTAGATGCATATATGTATCTGAGCTGAAAAACCCCATTTTATCACACTAGATGTATATATGTATCTAAGCTGAAAATTCCCATTTTATCACACTAGATGCATATATGTATCTAAGCTGAAATATCCCATTTTATCACACTAGATGTATATATGTATCTAAGCTGAGAAAACCCATTTTATCACACTAGATGTATATATGTATCTAAGCTGAAAAAAACCCATTTTATCACACTAGATGCATATATGTATCTAAGCTGAAATATCCCATTTTATCACACTAGCTGCATATATGTTTCTAAGCTGAAAAAACCCATTTTATCACACTAGATGTATATATGTATCTAAGCTGAAAAAAACCCATTTTATCACACTAGATGTATATATGTATCTAAGCTGAAAAAACCCATTTTATCACACTAGATGTATATATGTATCTAAGCTGAAAAAAACCCATTTTATCACACTAGATGCATATATGTATCTAAGCTGAAATATCCCATTTTATCACACTAGATGTATATATGTATCTAAGCTGAAAAAACCCATTTTATCACACTAGATGTATATATGTATCTAAGCTGAAAAAAACCCATTTTATCACACTAGATGCATATATGTATCTAAGCTGAAATATCCCATTTTATCACACTAGATGTATATATGTATCTAAGCTGAAAAAACCCATTTTATCACACTAGATGTATATATGTATCTAAGCTGAAAAAAACCCATTTTATCACACTAGATGTATATATGTATCTAAGCTGAAAAAACCCATTTTATCACACTAGATGCATATATGTATCTAAGCTGAAATATCCCATTTTAGCACACCAGATGTATATATGTATCTAAGCTGAAAAAACCCATTTTATCACACTAGATGTATATATGTATCTAAGCTGAAAAAACCCATTTTATCACACTAGATGTATATATGTATCTGAGCTGAAAAAACCCCATTTTATCACACTAGATGCATATATGTATCTAAGCTGAAAAAAACCCATTTTATCACACTAGATGTATATATGTATCTAAGCTGAAAAAACCCATTTTATCACACTAGATGTATATATGTATCTAAGCTGAAAAAAAACCCATTTTATCACACTAGATGCATATATGTATCTAAGCTGAAATATCCCATTTTATCACACTAGATGTATATATGTATCTAAGCTGAAAAAACCCATTTTATCACATTAGATGTATATATGTATCTAAGCTGAAAAAAACCCATTTTATCACACTAGATGTATATATGTATCTAAGCTGAAAAAACCCATTTTATCACACTAGCTGCATATATGTATCTAAGCTGAAAAAACCCATTTTATCACACTAGATGTATATATGTATCTAAGCTGAAAAAACCCATTTTATCACACTAGATGTATATATGTATCTAAGCTGAAAAAACCCATTTTATCACATTAGATGTATATATGTATCTAAGCTGAAAAAACCCATTTTATCACACTAGATGTATATATGTATCTAAGCTGAAAAAACCCATTTTATCACATTAGATGTATATATGTATCTAAGCTGAAAAAACCCATTTTATCACACTAGATGTATATATGTATCTAAGCTGAAAAAACCCATTTTATCACACTAGCTGCATATATGTATCTAAGCTGAAAAAACCCATTTTATCACACTAGATGTATATATGTATCTAAGCTGAAAAAACCCATTTTATCACACTAGATGTATATATGTATCTAAGCTGAAAAAACCCCATTTTATCACACTAGATGCATATATGTATCTAAGCTGAAATATCCCATTTTATCACACTAGATGTGTATATGTATCTAAGCTGAAAAAACCCATTTTATCACATTAGATGTATATATGTATCTAAGCTGAAAAAAACCCATTTTATCACACTAGATGCATATATGTATCTAAGCTGAAATATCCCATTTTAGCACACCAGATGTATATATGTATCTAAGCTGAAAAAACCCATTTTATCACACTAGATGCATATATGTATCTAAGCTGAAAAAACCCATTTTATCACACTAGATGCATATATGTATCTAAGCTGAAATATCCCATCTTATCACACTAGATGTATATATGTATCTGAGCTTAAAAAACCCCATTTTATCACACTAGATGCGTATATGTATCTAAGCTGAAAAACCCCATTTTATCACACTAGATGTATATATGTATCTAAGCTGAAAAAACCCATTTTATCACACTAGATGCATATATGTATCTAAGCTGAAAAAACCCATTTTATCACACTAGATGTATATATGTATCTAAGCTGAAAAAACCCCATTTTATCACACTAGATGCATATATGTATCTAAGCTGAAAAAAACCCATTTTATCACACTAGATGTATATATGTATCTAAGCTGAAAAAACCCATTTTATCACACTAGATGTATATATGTATCTAAGCTGAAAAAACCCATTTTATCACACTAGATGTATATATGTATCTAAGCTGAAAAAACCCATTTTATCACATTAGATGTATATATGTATCTAAGCTGAAAAAACCCATTTTATCACACTAGATGTATATATGTATCTAAGCTGAAAAAACCCATTTTATCACATTAGATGTATATATGTATCTAAGCTGAAAAAACCCATTTTATCACACTAGATGTATATATGTATCTAAGCTGAAAAAACCCATTTTATCACACTAGCTGCATATATGTATCTAAGCTGAAAAAACCCATTTTATCACACTAGATGTATATATGTATCTAAGCTGAAAAAACCCATTTTATCACACTAGATGTATATATGTATCTAAGCTGAAAAAACCCCATTTTATCACACTAGATGCATATATGTATCTAAGCTGAAATATCCCATTTTATCACACTAGATGTGTATATGTATCTAAGCTGAAAAAACCCATTTTATCACATTAGATGTATATATGTATCTAAGCTGAAAAAAACCCATTTTATCACACTAGATGCATATATGTATCTAAGCTGAAATATCCCATTTTAGCACACCAGATGTATATATGTATCTAAGCTGAAAAAACCCATTTTATCACACTAGATGCATATATGTATCTAAGCTGAAAAAACCCATTTTATCACACTAGATGCATATATGTATCTAAGCTGAAATATCCCATCTTATCACACTAGATGTATATATGTATCTGAGCTTAAAAAACCCCATTTTATCACACTAGATGCGTATATGTATCTAAGCTGAAAAACCCCATTTTATCACACTAGATGTATATATGTATCTAAGCTGAAAAAACCCATTTTATCACACTAGATGCATATATGTATCTAAGCTGAAAAAACCCATTTTATCACACTAGATGTATATATGTATCTAAGCTGAAAAAACCCATTTTATCACACTAGATGTATATATGTATCTAAGCTGAAAAAACCCATTTTATCACACTAGATGCGTATATGTATCTAAGCTGAAAATTCCCATTTTATCACACTAGATGTATATATGTATCTAAGCTGAAAAAACCCATTTTATCACACTAGATGTATATATGTATCTAAGCTGAAAATACCCATTTTATCACACTAGATGTATATATGTATCTAAGCTGAAAAAACCCATTTTATCACACTAGATGTATATATGTATCTAAGCTGAAAATACCCATTTTATCACACTAGATGTATATATGTATCTAAGCTGAAAAAACCCATTTTATCACACTAGATGTATATATGTATCTAAGCTGAAAAAAACCATTTTATCACACTAGATGTATATATGTATCTAAGCTGAAAAAACCCATTTTATCACACTAGATGTATATATGTATCTAATCTGAAAAAACCCATTTTATCACACTAGATGTATATATGTATCTAAGCTGAAAAAAACCCATTTTATCACACTAGATGCATATATGTATCTAAGCTGAAATATCCCATTTTATCACACTAGATGTATATATGTATATAAGCTGAGAAAACCCATTTTATCACACTAGATGTATATATGTATCTAAGCTGAAAAAACCCATTTTATCACACTAGATGTATATATGTATCTGAGCTGAAAAACCGCATTTTATCACACTAGATGTATATATGTATCTAAGCTGAAAAAACCCATTTTATCACACTAGATGTATATATGTATCTAAGCTGAAAAAAACACATTTTATCACACTAGATGCATATATGTATCTAAGCTGAAATATCCCATTTTATCACACTAGATGTATATATGTATCTAAGCTGAAAAAACCCATTTTATCACACTAGATGTATATATGTATCTAAGCTAAAAAAACCCATTTTATCACACTAGATGCATATATGTATCTAAGCTGAAATATCCCATTTTATCACACTATATGTATATATGTATCTAAGCTGAAAAAACCCATTTTATCACACTAGATGTATATATGTATCTAAGCTGAAAAAACCCATTTTATCACACTAGATGCGTATATGTATCTAAGCTGAAAAAACCCATTTTATCACACTAGATGTATATATGTATCTAAGCTGAAAATACCCATTTTATCACACTAGATGTATATATGTATCTAAGCTGAAAAAACCCATTTTATCACACTAGATGTATATATGTATCTAAGCTGAAAAAACCCATTTTATCACACTAGATGCGTATATGTATCTAAGCTGAAAAAACCCATTTTATCACACTAGATGTATATATGTATCTAAGCTGAAAATACCCATTTTATCACACTAGATGTATATATGTATCTAAGCTGAAAAAACCCATTTTATCACACTAGATGTATATATGTATCTAAGCTGAAAAAACCCATTTTATCACACTAGATGTATATATGTATCTAAGCTGAAAATACCCATTTTATCACACTAGCTGCATATATGTATCTAAGCTGAAAAAACCCATTTTATCACACTAGATGCATATATGTATCTAAGCTGAAAATTCCCATTTTATCACACTAGATGCATATAGGTATCTAAGCTGAAAAAACCCATTTTATCACACTAGATGTATATATGTATCTGAGCTGAAAACCCCCATTTTATCACACTAGATGCATATATGTATCTAAGCTGAAATATCCCATTTTATCACACTAGATGCATATATGTTTCTAAGCTGAAAAAACCCATTTTATCACACTAGCTGCATATATGTATCTAAGCTGAAAAACCCCATTTTATCACACTAGATGTATATATGTATCTAAGCTGAAAAACCCCATTTTATCACACTAGATGCATATATCTATCTAAGCTGAAAAAACCCATTTTATCACACTAGATGCATATATGTATCTAAGCTGAAAAACCCCATTTTATCACACTAGATGCATATATGTATCTAAGCTGAAAAACCCATTTTATCACACTAGATGCATATATGTATCTAAGCTGAAAATACCCATTTTATCACACTAGATGCATATATGTATCTAAGCTGAAAACCCCCATTTTATCACACTAGATGCATATATGTATCTAAGCTGAAATATCCCATTTTATCACACTAGATGCATATATGTATCTAAGCTGAAAAAACCCATTTTATCACACTAGCTGCATATATGTATCTAAGCTGAAAAAACCCATTTTATCACACTAGATGCATATATGTATCTAAGCTGAAAAAACCCATTTGATCACACTAGATGCATATATGTACCTAAGCTGAAAAAACCCATTTTATCACACTAGATGCTTATATGTATCTGAGCTGAAAACCCCCATTTTATCACACTAGATGCATATATGTATCTAAGCTGAAATATCCCATTTTATCACACTAGATGCATATATGTATCTAAGCTGAAAAAACCCATTTTATCACACTAGATGCATATATGTATCTAAGCTGAAAAAAACCCATTTTATCACACTAGATGCGTATATGTATCTAAGCTGAAAAAACCCATTTTATCACACTAGATGCATATATGTATCTGAGCTGAAACAACCCATTTTATCACACTAGATGCGTATATGTATCTAAGCTGAAAAAACCCATTTTATCACTCTAGATGTATAAATGTATCTAAGCTGAAAAAACCCATTTTATCACACTAGATGTATATATGTATCTAAGCTGAAAAACCCCATTTTATCACACTAGATGCATATATGTATCTAAGCTGAAAAAACCTATTTTATCACACTAGATGCATATATGTATCTAAGCTGAAAAAACTCATTTTATCACACTAGATGCTTATATGTATCTAAGCTGAAAAAAACCCATTTTATCACACCAGATGCATATATGTATCTGAGCTGAAAAAACCCATTTTATCACACTAGATGCATATTTGTATCTGAGCTGAAAAAACCCATTTTATCACACTAGATGCATATATGTATCTGAGCTGAAAAAACCCATTTTATCACACTAGATGCATATATGTATCTGAGCTGAAAAACCCCATTTTATCACACTAGATGTATATATGTATCTAAGCTGAAAAAAACCCATTTTATCACACTAGATGCATATATGTATCTAAGCTGAAAAAAACCCATTTTATCACACTAGATGTATATATGTATCTAAGCTGAAAAAAACCCATTTTATCACACTAGATGCATATATGTATCTAAGCTGAAACAACCCATTTTATCACACTAGATGCGTATATGTATCTAAGCTGAAAAAACCCATTTTATCACACTAGATGTATATATGTATCTAAGCTGAAAAAACCCATTTTATCACACTAGATGCGTATATGTATCTAAGCTGAAAAAACCCATTTTATCACACTAGATGCATATATGTATCTAAGCTGAAAAAACCCATTTTATCACACTAGATGCATATATGTATCTAAGCTGAAAAAACCCATTTTATCACACTAGATGCTTATATGTATCTGAGCTGAAAACCCCCATTTTATAACACTAGATGCATATATGTATCTAAGCTGAAAAAACCCATTTTATCACACTAGATGCATATATGTATCTTAGCTGAAAAACCCCATTTTATCACACTAGATGTATATATGTATCTAAGCTGAAAATACCCATTTTATCACACTAGATGCATATATGTATCTAAGCTGAAACAACCCATTTTATCACACTAGATGCATATATGTATCTAAGCTGAAAAAAACCCATTTTATCACACTAGATGCATATATGTATCTAAGCTGAAAAAACCTATTTTATCACACTAGATGCATATATGTATCTAAGCTGAAAAAACTCATTTTATCACACTAGATGCTTATATGTATCTAAGCTGAAAAAACCCATTTTATCACACCAGATGCATATATGTATCTGAGCTGAAAAAACCCATTTTATCACACTAGATGCATATTTGTATCTGAGCTGAAAAAACCCATTTTATCACACTAGATGCATATATGTATCTGAGCTGAAAAAACCCATTTTATCACACTAGATGTGTATATGTATCTAAGCTGAAAAAGCCCATTTTATCACACTAGATGCGTATATGTATCTAAGCTGAAAAAAACCCTTTTTTTCAACCTAGATGCTTATATGTATCAGAGCTGAAAAACCCCATTTTATCACACTAGATGCATATATGTATCTAAGCTGAAATATCCCATTTTATCACACTAGATGCATATATGTATCTAAGCTGAAAAAACCCATTTTATCACACTAGCTGCATATATGTATCTAAGCTGAAAAACCCCATTTTATCACACTAGATGTATATATGTATCTAAGCTGAAAAACCCCATTTTATCACACTAGATGCATATATCTATCTAAGCTGAAAAAACCCATTTTATCACACTAGATGCATATATGTATCTAAGCTGAAAAACCCCATTTTATCACACTAGATGCATATATGTATCTAAGCTGAAAAACCCATTTTATCACACTAGATGCATATATGTATCTAAGCTGAAAATACCCATTTTATCACACTAGATGCATATATGTATCTAAGCTGAAAACCCCCATTTTATCACACTAGATGCATATATGTATCTAAGCTGAAATATCCCATTTTATCACACTAGATGCATATATGTATCTAAGCTGAAAAAACCCATTTTATCACACTAGCTGCATATATGTATCTAAGCTGAAAAAACCCATTTTATCACACTAGATGCATATATGTATCTAAGCTGAAAAAACCCATTTTATCACACTAGATGCATATATGTATCTAAGCTGAAAAAACCCATTTTATCACACTAGATGCTTATATGTATCTGAGCTGAAAACCCCCATTTTATCACACTAGATGCATATATGTATCTAAGCTGAAATATCCCATTTTATCACACTAGATGCATATATGTATCTAAGCTGAAAAAACCCATTTTATCACACTAGATGCATATATGTATCTAAGCTGAAAAAACCCATTTTATCACACTAGATGCGTATATGTATCTAAGCTGAAAAAACCCATTTTATCACACTAGATGCATATATGTATCTGAGCTGAAACAACCCATTTTATCACACTAGATGCGTATATGTATCTAAGCTGAAAAAACCCATTTTATCACTCTAGATGTATAAATGTATCTAAGCTGAAAAAACCCATTTTATCACACTAGATGTATATATGTATCTAAGCTGAAAAAACCCATTTTATCACACTAGATGCATATATGTATCTAAGCTGAAAAAACCTATTTTATCACACTAGATGCATATATGTATCTAAGCTGAAAAAACTCATTTTATCACACTAGATGCTTATATGTATCTAAGCTGAAAAAACCCATTTTATCACACCAGATGCATATATGTATCTGAGCTGAAAAAAACCCATTTTATCACACTAGATGCATATTTGTATCTGAGCTGAAAAAACCCATTTTATCACACTAGACGCATATATGTATCTGAGCTGAAAAAACCCATTTTATCACACTAGATGCATATATGTATCTGAGCTGAAAAACCCCATTTTATCACACTAGATGTATATATGTATCTAAGCTGAAAAAAACCCATTTTATCACACTAGATGCATATATGTATCTAAGCTGAAAAAAAACCCATTTTATCACACTAGATGTATATATGTATCTAAGCTGAAAAAAACCCATTTTATCACACTAGATGCATATATGTATCTAAGCTGAAACAACCCATTTTATCACACTAGATGCGTATATGTATCTAAGCTGAAAAAACCCATTTTATCACACTAGATGTATATATGTATCTAAGCTGAAAAAACCCATTTTATCACACTAGATGTATATATGTATCCAACCTGAAAAAACCCATTTTAACACACTAGATGCATATATGTATCTAAGCTGAAACAACCCATTTTATCACACTAGATGCGTATATGTATCTAAGCTGAAAAAACCCATTTTATCACACTAGATGCATATATGTATCTAAGCTGAAAAAACCCTTTTTATCACACTAGATGCATATATGTATCTAAGTTGAAAAAACCCATTTTATCACACTAGATGTATATATGTATCTAAGCTGAAAAAACCCATTTTATCACACTAGATGCGTATATGTATCTAAGCTGAAAAAACCCATTTTATCACACTAGATGCATATATGTATCTAAGCTGAAAAAACCCATTTTATCACACTAGATGCATATATGTATCTAAGCTGAAAAAACCCATTTTATCACACTAGATGCTTATATGTATCTGAGCTGAAAACCCCCATTTTATAACACTAGATGCATATATGTATCTAAGCTGAAAAAACCCATTTTATCACACTAGATGCATATATGTATCTTAGCTGAAAAACCCCATTTTATCACACTAGATGTATATATGTATCTAAGCTGAAAATACCCATTTTATCACACTAGATGCATATATGTATCTAAGCTGAAACAACCCATTTTATCACACTAGATGCATATATGTATCTAAGCTGAAAAAAACCCATTTTATCACACTAGATGCATATATGTATCTAAGCTGAAAAAACCCATTTTATCACACTAGATGCATATATGTATTTAAGCTGAAAGAACCCATTTTATCACACTAGATGTATATATGTATCTAAGCTGAAAATACCCATTTTATCACACTAGATGCATATATGTATCTAAGCTGAAACAACCCATTTTATCACACTAGATGCGTATATGTATCTAAGCTGAAAAAACCCATTTTATCACACTAGATGCGTATATGTATCTAAGCTGAAAAAACCCATTTTATCACACTAGATGCATATATGTATCTAAGCTGAAAAAACCCATTTTATCACACTAGATGCATATATGTATCTAAGCTGAAAAAACCCATTTTATCACACTAGATGCATATATGTATCTAAGTTAAAAAAAACCCATTTTATCACACTAGATGCATATATGTATCTAAGCTGAAAAAACTCATTTTATCACACTAGATGCGTATATGTATCTAAGCTGAAAAAACCCATTTTATCACACTAGATGCGTATATGTATCTAAGCTGAAAAAACCCATTTTATCACACTAGATGCATATATGTATCTAAGCTGAAAAAACCCATTTTATCACACTAGATGCATATATGTATTTCAGCTGAAAAAAACCCATTTTATCACACTAGATCATATATGTATCTAAGCTGAAAAAACCCATTTTATCACACTAGATGTATATATGTATCTTAGCTGAAAATACCCATTTTATCACACTAGATGCATATATGTATCTAAGCTGAAACCAACCCATTTTATCACACTAGATGCGTATATGTATCTAAGCTGAAAAAACCCATTTTATCACACTAGATGCATATATGTATCTGAGCTGAAACAACCCATTTTATCACACTAGATGCCTATATGTATCTAAGCTGAAAAAACCCATTTTATCACACTAGATGTATATATGTATCTAAGCTGAAAAAACCCATTTTATCACACTAGATGCATATATGTATCTACGCTGAAAAAACCCATTTTATCACACTAGATGCATATATGTATCTAAGCTGAAAAAACCCATTTTATCACACTAGATGCATATATGTATCTGAGCTGAAAACCCCCATTTTATCACACTAGATGCATATATGTATCTAAGCTGAAAAAACCATTTTATCACACTAGATTCATATATGTATCTGAGCTGAAAAAAACCCATTTTATCACACTAGATGCATATATGTATCTAAGCTGAAAAAAAACCCATTTTATCACACTAGATGCATATATGTATCTAAGCTGAAAAAAACCCATTTTATCACACTAGATGCATATATGTATTTAAGCTGAAAAAACCCATTTTATCACACTAGATGCATATATGTATCTAAGCTGAAAAACCCCATTTTATCACACTAGATGTATATATGTATCTAAGCTGAAAGAACCCATTTTATCACACTAGATGCATATATGTATCTGAGCTGAAAAAACCCATTTTATCACACTAGATGCATATATGTATCTAAGCTGAAAAAACTCATTTTATCACACTAGATTCATATATGTATCTAAGCTGAAAAAACCCATTTTATCACACTAGATGCATATATGTATCTGAGCTGAAAACCCCCATTTTATTACACTAGATGCATATATGTATCTAAGCTGAAAAAACCCATTTTATCACACTAGATGTATATATGTATCTAAGCTGAAAAAACCCATTTTATCACACTAGATGCATATATGTATCTGAGCTGAAAACCCTCATTTTATCACACTAGATGCATATATGTATCTAAGCTGAAAAAAACCCATTTTATCACACTAGATGCATATATGTATCTAAGCTGAAAAAACCCATTTTATCACACTAGATGTATATATGTATCTAAGCTGAAAAAACCCATTTTATCACACTAGATGTATATATGTATCTGAGCTGAAAAACCCCATTTTATCACACTAGATGTATAAATGTATCTAAGCTGAAAACCCCCATTTTATCACACTAGATGTATATATGTATCTAAGCTGAAAATTCCCATTTTATCACACTAGATGCATTTATGTCTCTAAGCTGAAAAAACCCATTTTATCACACTAGATGCATATATGTATCTAAGCTGAAAATTCCCATTTTATCACACTAGATGCATATATGTATCTAAGCTGAAAAAAACCCATTTTATCACACTAGATGCATATATGTATCTAAGCTGAAAATTCCCATTTTATCACACTAGATGTATATATGTATCTAAGCTGAAAATACCCATTTTATCACACTAGATGCATATATGTATCTAAGCTGAAAAAACCCATTTTATCACACTACATGTATATATGTATCTAAGCTGAAAAAACCCATTTTATCACACTAGATGTATATATGTATCTGAGCTGAAAAACCCCATTTTATCACACTAGATGTATAAATGTATCTAAGCTGAAAACCCCCATTTTATCACACTAGATGTATATATGTATCTAAGCTGAAAATTCCCATTTTATCACACTAGATGTATATATGTATCTAAGCTGAAAAAACCCATTTTATCACACTAGATGCATATATGTTTCTAAGCTGAAAATTCCCATTTTATCACACTAGATGCATATATGTATCTAAGCTGAAAAAACCCATTTTATCACACTAGATGCATATATGTATCTAAGCTGAAAATTCCCATTTTATCACACTAGATGTATATATGTATCTAAGCTGAAAATACCCATTTTATCACACTAGATGCATATATGTATCTAAGCTGAAAAAACCCATTTTATCACACTAGATGCATATATGTATCTAAGCTGAAAATTCCCATTTTATCACACTAGATGTATATATGTATCTAAGCTGAAAATACCCATTTTATCACACTAGATGCATATATGTATCTAAGCTGAAAATTCCCATTTTATCACACTAGATGTATATATGTATCTAAGCTGAAAATACCCATTTTATCACACTAGATGCATATATGTATCTAAGCTGAAAAAACCCATTTTATCACACTAGATGCATATATGTATCTAAGCTGAAAATTCCCATTTTATCACACTAGATGTATATATGTATCTAAGCTGAAAATACCCATTTATCACACTAGATGCATATATGTATCTAAGCTGAAAAAACCCATTTTATCACACTAGATGCATATATGTATCTAAGCTAAAAAAACCCATTTTATCACACTAGATGCATATATGTATCTAAGCTGAAAATTCCCATTTTATCACACTAGATGTACATATGTATCTAAGCTGAAAATACCCATTTTATCACACTAGATGCATATATGTATCTAAGCTGAAAAAACCTATTTTATCACACTAGATGCATATATGTATCTAAGCTGAAAAAAACCCATTTTATCACACTAGATGCATATATGTATCTAAGCTGAAAATTCCCATTTTTTCACACTAGATGTATATATGTATCTAAGCTGAAAAAACCCATTTTATCACACTAGATGCATATATGTATCTAAGCTGAAAAAACCCATTTTATCACACTAGATGCATATATCTATCTAAGCTGAAAATTCCCATTTTATCACACTAGATGTATATATGTATCTAAGCTGAAAATACCCATTTTATCACACTAGATGCATATATGTATCTAAGCTGAAAAAACCCATTTTATCACACTAGATGCATATATGTATCTAAGCTGGAAAAACCCATTTTATCACACTAGATGCATATATGTATCTAAGCTGAAAATACCCATTTTATCACACTAGATGCATATATGTATCTAAGCTGAAAAAACCCATTTTATCACACTAGATGCATATATGTATCTAAGCTGAAAAAACCCATTTTATCACACTAGATGTATATATGTATCTAATCTGAAAAAACCCATTTTATCACACTAGATGTATATATGTATCTAAGCTGAAAATACCCATTTTATCACACTAGATGCATATATGTATCTAAGCTGAAAAACCCCATTTTATCACACTAGATGCATATATGTATCTAAGCTGAAAAAACCCATTTTATCACACTAGATGCATATATGTATCTAAGCTGAAAAAACCCATTTTATCACACTAGATGTATATATGTATCTAAGCTGAAAAAACCCATTTTATCACACTAGATGCATATCTGTATCTAAGCTGAAAAAACCCATTTTATCACACTAGATGCATATATGTATCTAAGCTGAAAAAACCCATTTTATCACACTAGATGCATATATGTATCTAAGCTGAAAAAACCCATTTTATCACACTAGATGTATATATGTATCTAAGCTGAAAAACCCCATTTTATCACACTAGATGTATATATGTATCTAAGCTGAAAATACCCATTTTATCACACTAGATGCATATATGTATCTAAGCTGAAAAAACCCATTTTATCACACTAGATGCATATATGTATCTAAGCTGAAAAAACCCATTTTATCACACTAGATGTATATATGTATCTAAGCTGAAAATTCCCATTTTATCACACTAGATGCGTATATGTATCTAAGTTGAAAAAACCCATTTTATCACACTAGATGCATATATGTATCTAAGCTGAAATATCCCATTTTATATACACTAGATGTATATATGTATCTAAGCTGAAAAAAACCATTTTATCACACTAGATGTATATATGTATCTAAGCTGAAAAAACCCATTTTATCACACTAGATGCATATATGTATCTAAGCTGAAAAACCCCATTTTATCACACTAGATGCATATATGTATCTAAGCTGAAATATCCCATCTTATCACACTAGATGTATATATGTATCTAAGCTGAAAAAACCCATTTTATCACACTAGATGTATATATGTATCTAAGCTGAAAAAACCCATTTTATCACACTAGATGCGTATATGTATCTAAGCTGAAAAAACCCATTTTATCACACTAGATGCGTATATGTATCTAAGCTGAAAAAACCCATTTTATCACACTAGATGCATATATGTATCTAAGCTGAAATATCCCATCTTATCACACTAGATGTATATATGTATCTAAGCTGAAAAAACCCATTTTATCACACTAGATGTATATATGTATCTAAGCTGAAAAAACCCATTTTATCACACTAGATGTATATATGTATCTAAGCTGAAAAAACCCATTTTATCACACTAGATGCATATATGTATCTAAGCTGAAAAAACCCATTTTATCACACTAGATGCGTATATGTATCTAAGCTGAAAAAACCCATTTTATCACACTAGATGCGTATATGTATCTAAGCTGAAAAAACCCATTTTATCACACTAGATGCATATATGTATCTAAGCTGAAATATCCCATCTTATCACACTAGATGTATATATGTATCTAAGCTGAAAAAACCCATTTTATCACACTAGATGCGTATATGTATCTAAGCTGAAAAAACCCATTTTATCACACTAGATGCGTATATGTATCTAAGCTGAAAAAACCCACTTTAACACACTAGATGCATATATGTATCTAAGCTGAAATATCCCATCTTATCACACTAGATGTATATATGTATCTAAGCTGAAAAAACCCATTTTATCACACTAGATGTATATATGTATCTAAGCTGAAAAAAACCCATTTTATCACACTAGATGCATATATGTATCTAAGCTGAAAAAACCCATTTTATCACACTAGATGCGTATATGTATCTAAGCTGAAAAAACCCATTTTATCACACTAGATGCGTATATGTATCTAAGTTGAAAAAACCAATTTTGTCACACTAGATGTATATATGTATCTAAGCTGAAAAAACCCATTTTATCACACTAGATGCGTATATGTATCTAAGCTGAAAACCCCATTTTATCACACTAGATGTATATATGTATCTAAGCTGAAAATACCCATTTTATCACACTAGATGTATATATGTATCTAAGCTGAAAAAACCCATTTTATCACACTAGATGCATATATGTATCTAAGCTGAAAAAACCCATTTTATCACACTAGATGTATATATGTATCTAAGCTGAAAATACCCATTTTATCACACTAGATGTATATATGTATCTAAGCTGAAAAACCCATTTTATCACACTAGATGCATATATGTATCTAAGCTGAAAAAACCCATTTTATCACACTAGATGTATATATGTATCTAAGCTGAAAAAAAACATTTTATCACACAAGATGTATATATGTATCTAAGCTGAAAAACCCCATTTTATCACACTAGATGCGTATATGTATCTAAGCTGAAAAAACCCATTTTATCACACTAAATGCATATATGTATCTAAGCTGAAAATTCCCATTTTTTCACACTAGATGTATATATGTATCTAAGCTGAAAATACCCATTTTATCACACTAGATGTATATATGTATCTAAGCTGAAAAACCCATTTTATCACACTAGATGCATATATGTATCTAAGCTGAAAAAACCCATTTTATCACACTAGATGTATATATGTATCTAAGCTGAAAAAAAACATTTTATCACACAAGATGTATATATGTATCTAAGCTGAAAAACCCCATTTTATCACACTAGATGCGTATATGTATCTAAGCTGATAAAACCCATTTTATCACACTAAATGCATATATGTATCTAAGCTGAAAATTCCCATTTTTTCACACTAGGTGCATATATGTATCTAAGCTGAAAATACCCATTTTATCACACTAGATGCATATATGTATCTAAGCTGAAAAAACCCATTTTATCACACTAGATGCATATATGTATCTAAGCTGAAAATACCCATTTTATCACACTAGATGCATATATGTATCTAAGCTGAAAATTCCCATTTTATCACACTAGATGCATATATGTATCTAAGCTGAAAATACCCATTTTATCACACTAGATGCATATATGTATCTAAGCTGAAAAAACCCATTTTATCACACTAGATGCATATATGCATCTAAGCTGAAAAAACCCATTTTATCACACTAGATGCGTATATGTATCTAAGCTGAAAAAACCCATTTTATCACACTAGATGCATATATGTATCTAAGCTGAAAAAACCCATTTTATCACACTAGATGCATATATGTATCTAAGCTGAAAAAACCCATTTTATCACACTAGATGTATATATGTATCTAAGCTGAAAAACCCCATTTTATCACACTAGATGTATATATGTATCTAAGCTGAAAAAACCCATTTTATCACACTAGATGCATATATGCATCTAAGCTGAAAAAACCCATTTTATCACACTAGATGCGTATATGTATCTAAGCTGAAAAAACCCATTTTATCACACTAGATGCGTATATGTACCTAAGCTGAAAAAACCCATTTTATCACACTAGATGTATATATGTATCTAAGCTGAAAAACCCCATTTTATCACACTAGATGTATATATGTATCTAAGCTGAAAAAACCCATTTTATCACACTAGATGCATATATGTATCTGAGCTGAAAAACCCCATTTTATCACACTAGATGTATATATGTATCTGAGCTGAAAAAACCCATTTTATCACACTAGATGTATATATGTATCTAAGCTGAAAAAAACCCATTTTATCACACTAGATGCATATATGCATCTAAGCTGAAAAAACCCATTTTATCACACTAGATGCATATATGTATCTGAGCTGAAAAACCCCATTTTATCACACTAGATGTATATATGTATCTGAGCTGAAAAAACCCATTTTATCACACTAGATGTATATATGTATCTAAGCTGAAAAAAACCCATTTTATCACACTAGATGCATATATGTATCTAAGCTGAAAAAACCCATTTTATCACACTAGATGCATATATGTTGCTAAGCTGAAAAAACCCATTTTATCACACTAGATGCTTATATGTATCTGAGCTGAAAACCCCCATTTTATCACACTAGATGCATATATGTATCTAAGCTGAAATATCCCATTTTATCACACTAGATGCATATATGTATCTAAGCTGAAAAAACCCATTTTATCACACTAGCTGCATATATGTATCTAAGCTGAAAAAACCCATTTTATCACACTAGATGCGTATATGTATCTAAGCTGAAAAAACCCATTTTATCACACTAGATGTATATATGTATCTAAGCTGAAAAAACCCATTTTATCACACTAGATGTATATATGTATCTAAGCTGAAAATACCCATTTTATCACACTAGATGCATATATGTATCTAAGCTGAAAAACCCCATTTTATCACACTAGATGCATATATGTATCTAAGCTGAAAAAACCCATTTTATCACACTAGATGCATATATGTTGCTAAGCTGAAAAAACCCATTTTATCACACTAGATGCATATATGTATCTAAGCTGAAAAAACCCATTTTATCACACTAGATGTATATATGTATCTAAGCTGAAAAAACCCATTTTATCACACTAGATGCATATATGTATCTAAGCTGAAAAAACCCATTTTATCACACTAGATGCATATATGTATCTAAGCTGAAAAACCCCATTTTATCACACTAGATGTATATAAGTATCTAAGCTGAAAAAACCCATTTTATCACACTAGATGCATATATGTATCTAAGCTGAAAAAACCCATTTTATCACACTAGATGCATATATGTATCTAAGCTGAAAAAACCCATTTTATCACACTAGATGCATATATGTTGCTAAGCTGAAAAAACCCATTTTATCACACTAGATGCTTATATGTATCTGAGCTGAAAACCCCCATTTTATCACACTAGATGCATATATGTATCTAAGCTGAAATATCCCATTTTATCACACTAGATGCATATATGTATCTAAGCTGAAAAAACCCATTTTATCACACTAGCTGCATATATGTATCTAAGCTGAAAAAACCCATTTTATCACACTAGATGCGTATATGTATCTAAGCTGAAAAAACCCATTTTATCACACTAGATGTATATATGTATCTAAGCTGAAAAAACCCATTTTATCACACTAGATGTATATATGTATCTAAGCTGAAAATACCCATTTTATCACACTAGATGCATATATGTATCTAAGCTGAAAAACCCCATTTTATCACACTAGATGCATATATGTATCTAAGCTGAAAAAACCCATTTTATCACACTAGATGCATATATGTATCTAAGCTGAAAAAACCCATTTTATCACACTAGATGTATATATGTATCTAAGCTGAAAAAACCCATTTTATCACACTAGATGCATATATGTATCTAAGCTGAAAAAACCCATTTTATCACACTAGATGCATATATGTATCTAAGCTGAAAAAACCCATTTTATCACACTAGATGCATATATGTATCTAAGCTGAAAAAACCCATTTTATCACACTAGATGTATATATGCATCTAAGCTGAAAAAACCCATTTTATCACACTAGATGTATATATGTATCTAAGCTGAAAATACCCATTTTATCACACTAGATGCATATATGTATCTAAGCTGAAAAACCCCATTTTATCACACTAGATGCATATATGTATCTAAGCTGAAAAAACCCATTTTATCACACTAGATGTATATATGTATCTAAGCTGAAAATTCCCATTTTATCACACTAGATGCGTATATGTATCTAAGTTGAAAAAACCCATTTTATCACACTAGATGCATATATGTATCTAAGCTGAAATATCCCATTTTATATACACTAGATGTATATATGTATCTAAGCTGAAAAAAACCATTTTATCACACTAGATGTATATATGTATCTAAGCTGAAAAAACCCATTTTATCACACTAGATGCATATATGTATCTAAGCTGAAAAAACCCATTTTATCACACTAGATGCATATATGTATCTAAGCTGAAATATCCCATCTTATCACACTAGATGTATATATGTATCTAAGCTGAAAAAACCCATTTTATCACACTAGATGTATATATGTATCTAAGCTGAAAAAACCCATTTTATCACACTAGATGCGTATATGTATCTAAGCTGAAAAAACCCATTTTATCACACTAGATGCGTATATGTATCTAAGCTGAAAAAACCCATTTTATCACACTAGATGCATATATGTATCTAAGCTGAAATATCCCATCTTATCACACTAGATGTATATATGTATCTAAGCTGAAAAAACCCATTTTATCACACTAGATGTATATATGTATCTAAGCTGAAAAAACCCATTTTATCACACTAGATGTATATATGTATCTAAGCTGGAAAAAAACATTTTATCACACAAGATGTATATATGTATCTAAGCTGAAAAACCCCATGTTATCACACTAGATGCGTATATGTATCTAAGCTGAAAAAACCCATTTTATCACACTAGATGCGTATATGTATCTAAGTTGAAAAAACCAATTTTGTCACACTAGATGTATATATGTATCTAAGCTGAAAAAACCCATTTTATCACACTAGATGCGTATATGTATCTAAGCTGAAAAAACCCATTTTATCACACTAGATGCGTATATGTATCTAAGTTGAAAAAACCAATTTTGTCACACTAGATGTATATA
The DNA here is from genome assembly GCA_949748255.1 of Eustalomyia histrio. Taxonomy (NCBI): domain Eukaryota; kingdom Metazoa; phylum Arthropoda; class Insecta; order Diptera; family Anthomyiidae; genus Eustalomyia; species Eustalomyia histrio. The sequence continues at coordinate 29,130,155 of OX456527.1, forward strand.
TGTATCTAAGCTGAAAAAACCCATTTTATCACACTAGATGCGTATATGTATCTAAGCTGAAAAAACCCATTTTATCACACTAGATGTATATATGTATCTAAGCTGAAAAAACCCATTTTATCACACTAGATGCGTATATGTATCTAAGCTGAAAAAACCCATTTTATCACACTAGATGCGTATATGTATCTAAGCTGAAAAAACCCATTTTATCACACTAGATGCGTATATGTATCTAAGTTGAAAAAACCAATTTTGTCACACTAGATGTATATATGTATCTAAGCTGAAAAAACCCATTTTATCACACTAGATGCGTATATGTATCTAAGCTGAAAACCCCATTTTATCACACTAGATGTATATATGTATCTAAGCTGAAAATACCCATTTTATCACACTAGATGTATATATGTATCTAAGCTGAAAAAACCCATTTTATCACACTAGATGTATATATGTATCTAAGCTGAAAAAACCCATTTTATCACACTAGATGTATATATGTATCTAAGCTGAAAAACCCATTTTATCACACTAGATGCATATATGTATCTAAGCTGAAAAAACCCATTTTATCACACTAGATGTATATATGTATCTAAGCTGGAAAAAAACATTTTATCACACAAGATGTATATATGTATCTAAGCTGAAAAACCCCATGTTATCACACTAGATGCGTATATGTATCTAAGCTGAAAAAACCCATTTTATCACACTAAATGCATATATGTATCTAAGCTGAAAAAACCCATTTTATCACACTAGATGCATATATATATCTAAGCTGAAAAAACCCATTTTATCACACTAGATGTGTATATGTATCTAAGCTGAAAAAACCCATTTTATCACACAAGATGTGTATATGTATCTAAGCTGAAAAAACCCATTTTATCACACTAGATGTATATATGTATCTAAGCTGAAAAACCCATTTTATCACACTAGATGCATATATGTATCTAAGCTGAAAAAACCCATTTTATCACACTAGATGTATATATGTATCTAAGCTGCAAAAACCCATTTTATCACACTAGATGCATATATGTATCTAAGCTAAAAAAACCCATTTTATCACACTAGATGCATATATGTATCTAAGCTGAAAAAACCCATTTTATCACACTAGATGCGTATATGTATCTAAGCTGAAAAAACCCATTTTATCACACTAGATGCGTATATGTATCTAAGCTGAAAAAACCCATTTTATCACACTAGATGCATATATGTATATAAGCTGAAAAAACCCACTTTAACACACTAGATGCATATATGTATCTAAGCTGAAATATCCCATCTTATCACACTAGATGTATATATGTATCTAAGCTGAAAAAACCCATTTTATCACACTAGATGCATATATGTATCTAAGCTGAAATATCCCATTTTATCACACTAGATGCATATATGTATCTAAGCTGAAAAAACCCATTTTATCACACTAGATGCATATATGTATCTAAGCTGAAAATACCCATTTTATCACACTAGATGCATATATGTATCTAAGCTGAAAATTCCCATTTTATCACACTAGATGCATATATGTATCTAAGCTGAAAATACCCATTTTATCACACTAGATGCATATATGTATCTAAGCTGAAAAAACCCATTTTATCACACTAGATGCATATATGCATCTAAGCTGAAAAAACCCATTTTATCACACTAGATGCGTATATGTATCTAAGCTGAAAAAACCCATTTTATCACACTAGATGCATATATGTATCTAAGCTGAAAAAACCCATTTTATCACACTAGATGCATATATGTATCTAAGCTGAAAAAACCCATTTTATCACACTAGATGTATATATGTATCTAAGCTGAAAAACCCCATTTTATCACACTAGATGTATATATGTATCTAAGCTGAAAAAACCCATTTTATCACACTAGATGCATATATGCATCTAAGCTGAAAAAACCCATTTTATCACACTAGATGCGTATATGTATCTAAGCTGAAAAAACCCATTTTATCACACTAGATGCGTATATGTATCTAAGCTGAAAAAACCCATTTTATCACACTAGATGTATATATGTATCTAAGCTGAAAAACCCCATTTTATCACACTAGATGTATATATGTATCTAAGCTGAAAAAACCCATTTTATCACACTAGATGCATATATGTATCTAAGCTGAAAAAAACCCATTTTATCACACTAGATGCATATATGCATCTAAGCTGAAAAAAACCCATTTTATCACACTAGATGCATATATGTATCTGAGCTGAAAAACCCCATTTTATCACACTAGATGTATATATGTATCTGAGCTGAAAAAACCCATTTTATCACACTAGATGTATATATGTATCTAAGCTGAAAAAACCCCATTTTATCACACTAGATGTATATATGTATCTAAGCTGAAAAAACCCATTTTATCACACTAGATGCATATATGTATCTAAGCTGAAAAAAACCCATTTTATCACACTAGATGCATATATGCATCTAAGCTGAAAAAAACCCATTTTATCACACTAGATTCATATATGTATCTAAGCTGAAAAAACCCTTTTTATCACACTAGATGCGTATATGTATCTAAGCTGAAAAAACCCATTTTATCACACTAGATGTATATATGTATCTGAGCTGAAAAAACCCATTTTATCACACTAGATGTATATATGTATCTAAGCTGAAAAAAACCCATTTTATCACACTAGATGCATATATGCATCTAAGCTGAAAAAACCCATTTTATCACACTAGATGCATATATGTATCTGAGCTGAAAAACCCCATTTTATCACACTAGATGTATATATGTATCTGAGCTGAAAAAACCCATTTTATCACACTAGATGTATATATGTATCTAAGCTGAAAAAAACCCATTTTATCACACTAGATGCATATATGTATCTAAGCTGAAAAAACCCATTTTATCACACTAGATGCATATATGTTGCTAAGCTGAAAAAACCCATTTTATCACACTAGATGCTTATATGTATCTGAGCTGAAAACCCCCATTTTATCACACTAGATGCATATATGTATCTAAGCTGAAATATCCCATTTTATCACACTAGATGCATATATGTATCTAAGCTGAAAAAACCCATTTTATCACACTAGCTGCATACATGTATCTAAGCTGAAAAAACCCATTTTATCACACTAGATGCGTATATGTATCTAAGCTGAAAAAACCCATTTTATCACACTAGATGTATATATGTATCTAAGCTGAAAAAACCCATTTTATCACACTAGATGTATATATGTATCTAAGCTGAAAATACCCATTTTATCACACTAGATGCATATATGTATCTAAGCTGAAAAACCCCATTTTATCACACTAGATGCATATATGTATCTAAGCTGAAAAAACCCATTTTATCACACTAGATGTATATATGTATCTAAGCTGAAAAAACCCATTTTATCACACTAGATGCATATATGTATCTAAGCTGAAAAAACCCATTTTATCACACTAGATGCATATATGTATCTAAGCTGAAAAAACCCATTTTATCACACTAGATGCATATATGTTGCTAAGCTGAAAAAACCCATTTTATCACACTAGATGCTTATATGTATCTGAGCTGAAAACCCCCATTTTATCACACTAGATGCATATATGTATCTAAGCTGAAATATCCCATTTTATCACACTAGATGCATATATGTATCTAAGCTGAAAAAACCCATTTTATCACACTAGCTGCATATATGTATCTAAGCTGAAAAAACCCATTTTATCACACTAGATGCGTATATGTATCTAAGCTGAAAAAACCCATTTTATCACACTAGATGTATATATGTATCTAAGCTGAAAAACCCCATTTTATCACACTAGATGTATATATGTATCTAAGCTGAAAATACCCATTTTATCACACTAGATGCATATATGTATCTAAGCTGAAAACCCCCATTTTATCACACTAGATGCATATATGTATCTAAGCTGAAAAAACCCATTTTATCACACTAGATGCATATATGTATCTAAGCTGAAAAAACCCATTTTATCACACTAGATGTATATATGTATCTAAGCTGAAAAAACCCATTTTATCACACTAGATGCATATATGTATCTAAGCTGAAAAAACCCATTTTATCACACTAGATGCATATATGTATCTAAGCTGAAAAAACCCATTTTATCACACTAGATGCATATATGTATCTAAGCTGAAAAAACCCATTTTATCACACTAGATGTATATATGCATCTAAGCTGAAAAAACCCATTTTATCACACTAGATGTATATATGTATCTAAGCTGAAAATACCCATTTTATCACACTAAATGCATATATGTATCTAAGCTGAAAAACCCCATTTTATCACACTAGATGCATATATGTATCTAAGCTGAAAAAACCCATTTTATCACACTAGATGTATATATGTATCTAAGCTGAAAATTCCCATTTTATCACACTAGATGCGTATATGTATCTAAGTTGAAAAAACCCATTTTATCACACTAGATGCATATATGTATCTAAGCTGAAATATCCCATTTTATATACACTAGATGTATATATGTATCTAAGCTGAAAAAAACCATTTTATCACACTAGATGTATATATGTATCTGAGCTGAAAACCCCCATTTTATCACACTAGATGCATATATGTATCTAAGCTGAAAAAACCCATTTTATCACACTATATGCATATATGTATCTAAGCTGAAATATCCCATCTTATCACACTAGATGTATATATGTATCTAAGCTGAAAAAACCCATTTTATCACACTAGATGTATATATGTATCTAAGCTGAAAAAACCCATTTTATCACACTAGATGCGTATATGTATCTAAGCTGAAAAAACCCATTTTATCACACTAGATGCGTATATGTATCTTAGCTGAAAAAACCCATTTTATCACACTAGATGCATATATGTATCTAAGCTGAAATATCCCATCTTATCACACTAGATGCATATATGTATCTAAGCTGAAAAAACCCATTTTATCACACTAGATGTATATATGTATCTAAGCTGAAAAAACCCATTTTATCACACTAGATGTATATATGTATCTAAGCTGAAAAAACCCATTTTATCACACTAGATGCATATATATATCTAAGCTGAAAAAACCCATTTTATCACACTAGATGCGTATATGTATCTAAGCTGAAAAAACCCATTTTATCACACTAGATGCGTATATGTATCTAAGCTGAAAAAACCCATTTTATCACACTAGATGCATATATGTATATAAGCTGAAAAAACCCACTTTAACACACTAGATGCATATATGTATCTAAGCTGAAATATCCCATCTTATCACACTAGATGTATATATGTATCTAAGCTGAAAAAACCCATTTTATCACACTAGATGTATATATGTATCTAAGCTGAAAAAACCCATTTTATCACACAAGATGTGTATATGTATCTAAGCTGAAAAAAACCCATTTTATCACACTAGATGTATATATGTATCTAAGCTGAAAAACCCATTTTATCACACTAGATGCATATATGTATCTAAGCTGAAAAAACCCATTTTATCACACTAGATGTATATATGTATCTAAGCTGCAAAAACCCATTTTATCACACTAGATGCATATATGTATCTAAGCTAAAAAAACCCATTTTATCACACTAGATGCATATATGTATCTAAGCTGAAAAAACCCATTTTATCACACTAGATGCTTATATGTATCTGAGCTGAAAACCCCCATTTTATCACACTAGATGCATATATGTATCTAAGCTGAAATATCCCATTTTATCACACTAGATGCATATATGTATCTAAGCTGAAAAAACCCATTTTATCACACTAGATGCATATATGTATCTAAGCTAAAAAAACCCATTTTATCACACTAGATGCATATATGTATCTAAGCTGAAAAAACCCATTTTATCACACTAGATGTATATATGTATCTAAGCTGCAAAAACCCATTTTATCACACTAGATGCATATATGTATCTAAGCTAAAAAAACCCATTTTATCACACTAGATGCGTATATGTATCTAAGCTGAAAAAACCCATTTTATCACACTAGATGCATATATGTATCTAAGCTAAAAAAACCCATTTTATCACACTAGATGCATATATGTATCTAAGCTGAAAAAACCCATTTTATCACACTAGATGCTTATATGTATCTGAGCTGAAAACCCCCATTTTATCACACTAGATGCATATATGTATCTAAGCTTAATAAACCCATTTTATCACACTAGATGTATATATGTATCTAAGCTGAAAAAACCCATTTTATCACACTAGATGTATATATGTATCTAAGCTGAAAAACCCCATTTTATCACACTAGATGTATATATGTATCTAAGCTGAAAAAACCCATTTTATCACACTAGATGCATATATGCATCTAAGCTGAAAAAACCCATTTTATCACACTAGATGCGTATATGTATCTAAGCTGAAAAAACCCATTTTATCACACTAGATGCATATATGTATCTAAGCTGAAAAAACCCATTTTATCACACTAGATGCATATATGTATCTAAGCTGAAAAAACCCATTTTATCACACTAGATGTATATATGTATCTAAGCTGAAAAACCCCATTTTATCACACTAGATGTATATATGTATCTAAGCTGAAAAAACCCATTTTATCACACTAGATGCATATATGCATCTAAGCTGAAAAAACCCATTTTATCACACTAGATGCGTATATGTATCTAAGCTGAAAAAACCCATTTTATCACACTAGATGCGTATATGTATCTAAGCTGAAAAAACCCATTTTATCACACTAGATGTATATATGTATCTAAGCTGAAAAACCCCATTTTATCACACTAGATGTATATATGTATCTAAGCTGAAAAAACCCATTTTATCACACTAGATGCATATATGTATCTGAGCTGAAAAACCCCATTTTATCACACTAGATGTATATATGTATCTGAGCTGAAAAAACCCATTTTATCACACTAGATGCATATATGTATCTAAGCTGAAAAAACCCATTTTATCACACTAGATGCTTATATGTATCTGAGCTGAAAACCCCCATTTTATCACACTAGATGCATATATGTATCTAAGCTGAAATATCCCATTTTATCACACTAGATGCAGATATGTATCTAAGCTGAAAAAACCCATTTTATCACACTAGCTGCATATATGTATCTAAGCTGAAAAAACCCATTTTATCACACTAGATGCATATATGTATCTAAGCTGAAAAAACCCATTTTATCACACTAGATGTATATATGTATCTAAGCTGAAAAACCCCATTTTATCACACTAGATGTATATAGGTATCTAAGCTGAAAAAACCCATTTTATCACACTAGATGCATATATGCATCTAAGCTGAAAAAACCCATTTTATCACACTAGATGCGTATATGTATCTAAGCTGAAAAAACCCATTTTATCACACTAGATGCGTATATGTATCTAAGCTGAAAAAACCCATTTTATCACACTAGATGTATATATGTATCTAAGCTGAAAAACCCCATTTTATCACACTAGATGTATATATGTATCTAAGCTGAAAAAACCCATTTTATCACACTAGATGCATATATGTATCTAAGCTGAAAAAAACTTATTTTATCACACTAGATGCATATATGTATCTAAGCTGAAAAAACCCATTTTATCACACTAGATGCATATATGTATCTGAGCTGAAAAACCCCATTTTATCACACTAGATGTATATATGTATCTGAGCTGAAAAAACCCATTTTATCACACTAGATGTATATATGTATCTAAGCTGAAAAAAACCCATTTTATCACACTAGATGCATATATGTTGCTAAGCTGAAAAAACCCATTTTATCACACTAGATGCTTATATGTATCTGAGCTGAAAACCCCCATTTTATCACACTAGATGCATATATGTATCTAAGCTGAAATATCCCATTTTATCACACTAGATGCATATATGTATCTAAGCTGAAAAAACCCATTTTATCACACTAGATGTATATATGTATCTAAGCTGAAAAAAACCCATTTTATCACACTAGATGCATATATGTTGCTAAGCTGAAAAAACCCATTTTATCACACTAGATGCTTATATGTATCTGAGCTGAAAACCCCCATTTTATCACACTAGATGCATATATGTATCTAAGCTGAAATATCCCATTTTATCACACTAGATGCATATATGTATCTAAGCTGAAAAAACCCATTTTATCACACTAGATGCATATATGTATCTAAGCTGAAAAAACCCATTTTATCACACTAGATGCATATATGTATCTAAGCTGAAAAAACCCATTTTATCACACTAGATGCTTATATGTATCTGAGCTGAAAACCCCCATTTTATCACACTAGATGCATATATGTATCTAAGCTGAAAACCCCCATTTTATCACACTAGATGCATATATGTATCTAAGCTGAAATATCCCATTTTATCACACTAGATGCATATATGTATCTAAGCTGAAAAAACCCATTTAATCACACTAGCTGCATATATGTATCTAAGCTGAAAAAACCCATTTTATCACACTAGATGCATATATGTATCTAAGCTTAAAAACCCATTTTATCACACTAGATGTATATATGTATCTAAGCTGAAAAAACCCATTTTATCACACTAGATGTATATATGTATCTAAGCTGAAAAAACCCATTTTATCACACTAGATGCATATATGTATCTAAGCTGAAAAAACCCATTTTATCACACTAGATGCTTATATGTATCTGAGCTGAAAACCCCCATTTTATCACACTAGATGCATATATGTATCTAAGCTGAAAAAACCCATTTTATCACACTAGATGCTTATATGTATCTGAGCTGAAAACCCCCATTTTATCACACTAGATGCATATATGTATCTAAGCTGAAAACCCCCATTTTATCACACTAGATGCATATATGTATCTAAGCTGAAATATCCCATTTTATCACACTAGATGCATATATGTATCTAAGCTGAAAAAACCCATTTAATCACACTAGCTGCATATATGTATCTAAGCTGAAAAAACCCATTTTATCACACTAGATGCATATATGTATCTAAGCTTAAAAACCCATTTTATCACACTAGATGTATATATGTATCTAAGCTGAAAAAACCCATTTTATCACACTAGATGTATATATGTATCTAAGCTGAAAAAACCCATTTTATCACACTAGATGTATATATGTATCTAAGCTGAAAAAAACCCATTTTATCACACTAGATGCATATATGTATCTAAGCTGAAAAAACCCATTTTATCACACTAGATGCATATATGTATCTAAGCTGAAAAAACCCATTTTATCACACTAGATGCTTATATGTATCTGAGCTGAAAACCCCCATTTTATCACACTAGATGCATATATGTATCTAAGCTGAAATATCCCATTTTATCACACTAGATGCATATATGTATCTAAGCTGAAAAAACCCATTTTATCACACTAGCTGCATATATGTATCTAAGCTGAAAAAACCCATTTTATCACACTAGATGCATATATGTATCTAAGCTTAAAAACCCATTTTATCACACTAGATGTATATATATCTAAGCTGAAAAAACCCATTTTATCACACTAGATGTATATATGTATCTAAGCTGAAAAAACCCATTTTATTACACTAGATGTATATATGTATCTAAGCTGAAAAAACCCATTTTATCACACTAGATGCATATATGCATCTAAGCTGAAAAAACCCATTTTATGACACTAGATGCGTATATGTATCTAAGCTGAAAAAACCCATTTTATCACACTAGATGCATATATGTATCTAAGCTGAAAAAACCCATTTTATCACACTAGATGTATATATGTATCTAAGCTGAAAATTCCCATTTTATCACACTAGATGTATATATGTATCTAAGCTGAAAAAACCCATTTTATCACACTAGATGCATATATGTATCTAAGCTGAAAATTCCCATTTTATCACACTAGATGCATATATGTATCTAAGCAGAAATAACCCATTTTATCACACTAGATGCATATATGTATCTAAGCTGAAAATTCCCATTTTATCACACTAGATGTATATATGTATCTAAGCTGAAAATACCCATTTTATCACACTAGATGCATATATGTATCTAAGCTGAAAAAACCCATTTTATCACACTAGATGCATTTATGTATCTAAGCTGAAAATTCCCATTTTATCACACTAGATGTATATATGTATCTAAGCTGAAAATACCCATTTTATCACACTAGATGCATATATGTATCTTAGCTGAAAATTCCCATTTTATCACACTAGATGTATATATGTATCTAAGCTGAAAATACCCATTTTATCACACTAGATGCATATATGTATCTAAGCTGAAAAAACCCATTTTATCACACTAGATGCATATATGTATCTAAGCTGAAAATTCCCATTTTATCACACTAGATGTATATATGTATCTAAGCTGAAAATACCCATTTATCACACTAGATGCATATATGTATCTAAGCTGAAAAAACCCATTTTATCACACTAGATGCATATATGTATCTAAGCTGAAAAAACCCATTTTATCACACTAGATGCATATATGTATCTAAGCTGAAAATTCCCATTTTATCACACTAGATGTACATATGTATCTAAGCTGAAAATACCCATTTTATCACACTAGATGCATATATGTGTCTAAGCTGAAAAAACCTATTTTATCACACTAGATGCATATATGTATCTAAACTGAAAAAACCCATTTTATCACACTAGATGCATATATATATCTAAGCTGAAAAAACCCATTTTATCACACTAGATGTGTATATGTATCTAAGCTGAAAAAACCCATTTTATCACACAAGATGTGTATATGTATCTAAGCTGAAAAAACCCATTTTATCACACTAGATGCATATATGTATCTAAGCTGAAAAAACCCATATTATCACACTAGATGCGTATATGTATCTAAGCTGAAAAAACCCATTTTATCACACTAGATGCGTATATGTATCTAAGTTGAAAAAACCAATTTTGTCACACTAGATGTATATATGTATCTAAGCTGAAAAAACCCATTTTATCACACTAGATGCGTATATGTATCTAAGCTGAAAAACCCATTTTATCACACTAGATGTATATATGTATCTAAGCTGAAAATACCCATTTTATCACACTAGATGTATATATGTATCTAAGCTGAAAAAACCCATTTTATCACACTAGATGTATATATGTATCTAAGCTGAAAAAACCCATTTTATCACACTAGATGTATATATGTATCTAAGCTGAAAAAACCCATTTTATCACACTAGATGCATATATGTATCTAAGCTGAAAAAACCCATTTTATCACACTAGATGTATATATGTATCTAAGCTGAAAATTCCCATTTTATCACACTAGATGCGTATATGTATCTAAGTTGAAAAAACCCATTTTATCACACTAGATGCATATATGTATCTAAGCTGAAATATCCCATTTTATATACACTAGATGTATATATGTATCTAAGCTGAAAAAAACCATTTTATCACACTAGATGTATATATGTATCTAAGCTGAAAAAACCCATTTTATCACACTAGATGCATATATGTATCTAAGCTGAAAAAACCCATTTTATCACACTAGATGCATATATGTATCTAAGCTGAAATATCCCATCTTATCACACTAGATGTATATATGTATCTAAGCTGAAAAAACCCATTTTATCACACTAGATGTATATATGTATCTAAGCTGAAAAAACCCATTTTATCACACTAGATGCGTATATGTATCTAAGCTGAAAAAACCCATTTTATCACACTAGATGCATATATGTATCTAAGCTGAAATATCCCATCTTATCACACTAGATGTATATATGTATCTAAGCTGAAAAAACCCATTTTATCACACTAGATGTATATATGTATCTAAGCTGAAAAAACCCATTTTATCACACTAGATGTATATATGTATCTAAGCTGAAAAAACCCATTTTATCACACTAGATGCATATATGTATCTAAGCTGAAAAAACCCATTTTATCACACTAGATGCGTATATGTATCTAAGCTGAAAAAACCCATTTTATCACACTAGATGCGTATATGTATCTAAGCTGAAAAACCCCATTTTATCACACTAGATGTATATATGTATCTAAGCTGAAATATCCCATTTTATATACACTAGATGTATATATGTATCTAAGCTGAAAAACCCATTTTATCACACTAGATGTATATATGTATCTAAGCTGAAAAAACCCATTTTATCACACTAGATGCATATATGTATATAAGCTGAAAAAACCCATTTTAACACACTAGATGCATATATGTATCTAAGCTGAAATATCCCATCTTATCACACTAGATGTATATATGTATCTAAGCTGAAAAAACCCATTTTATCACACTAGATGTATATATGTATCTAAGCTGAAAAAAACCATTTTATCACACTAGATGCATATATGCATCTAAGCTGAAAAAACCCATTTTATCACACTAGATGCGTATATGTATCTAAGCTGAAAAAACCCATTTTATCACACTAGATGCGTATATGTATCTAAGTTGAAAAAACCAATTTTGTCACACTAGATGTATATATGTATCTAAGCTGAAAAAACCCATTTTATCACACTAGATGCGTATATGTATCTAAGCTGAAAAACCCATTTTATCACACTAGATGTATATATGTATCTAAGCTGAAAATACCCATTTTATCACACTAGATGTATATATGTATCTAAGCTGAAAAAACCCATTTTATCACACTAGATGTATATATGTATCTAAGCTGAAAAAACCCATTTTATCACACTAGATGTATATATGTATCTAAGCTGAAAATACCCATTTTATCACACTAGATGTATATATGTATCTAAGCTGAAAAACCCATTTTATCACACTCGATGCATATATGTATCTAAGCTGAAAAAACCATTTTATCACACTAGATGTATATATGTATCTAAGCTGAAAAAAAACATTTTATCACACAAGATGTATATATGTATCTAAGCTGAAAAAACCCATTTTATCACACTAGATGCGTATATGTATCTAAGCTGAAAAAACCCATTTTATCACACTAAATGCATATATGTATCTAAGCTGAAAAAACCCATTTTATCACACTAGATGCATATATATATCTAAGCTGAAAAAACCCATTTTATCACACTAGATGTGTATATGTATCTAAGCTGAAAAAACCCATTTTATCACACAAGATGTGTATATGTATCTAAGCTGAAAAACCCATTTTATCACACTAGATGCATATATGCATCTAAGCTGAAAAAACCCATTTTATCACACTAGATGTATATATGTATCTAAGCTGAAAATACGCATTTTATCACACTAGATGTATATATGTATCTAAGCTGAAAAACCCATTTTATCACACTAGATGCATATATGTATCTAAGCTGAAAAAACCCATTTTATCACACTAGATGTATATATGTATCTAAGCTGAAAAAAACCCATTTTATCACACTAGATGTATATATGTATCTAAGCTGAAAAAAAACATTTTATCACACAAGATGTATATATGTATCTAAGCTGAAAAAACCCATTTTATCACACTAGATGCGTATATGTATCTAAGCTGAAAAAACCCATTTTATCACACTAAATGCATATATGTATCTAAGCTGAAAAAACCCATTTATCACACTAGATGCATATATGTATCTAAGCTTAAAAAACCCATTTTATCACACTAGATGTATATATATCTAAGCTGAAAAAACCCATTTTATCACACTAGATGTATATATGTATCTAAGCTGAAAAAACCCATTTTATTACACTAGATGTATATATGTATCTAAGCTGAAAAAACCCATTTTATCACACTAGATGCATATATGCATCTAAGCTGAAAAAACCCATTTTATGACACTAGATGCGTATATGTATCTAAGCTGAAAAAACCCATTTTATCACACTAGATGCATATATGTATCTAAGCTGAAAAAACCCATTTTATCACACTAGATGTATATATGTATCTAAGCTGAAAATTCCCATTTTATCACACTAGATGCATATATGTATCTAAGCTGAAAATTCCCATTTTATCACACTAGATGCATATATGTATCTAAGCTGAAAATTCCCATTTTATCACACTAGATGCATATATGTATCTAAGCTGAAAATTCCCATTTTATCACACTAGATGTATATATGTATCTAAGCTGAAAATTCCCATTTTATCACACTAGATGCATATATGTATCTAAGCTGAAAATTCCCATTTTATCACACTAGATGTATATATGTATCTAAGCTGAAAATTCCCATTTTATCACACTAGATGCATATATGTATCTAAGCTGAAAAAACCCATTTTATCACACTAGATGCATATATGTATCTAAGCTGAAAATTCCCATTTTATCACACTAGATGCATATATGTATCTAAGCTGAAATAACCCATTTTATCACACTAGATGCATATATGTATCTAAGCTGAAAATTCCCATTTTATCACACTAGATGTATATATGTATCTAAGCTGAAAATACCCATTTTATCACACTAGATGCATATATGTATCTAAGCTGAAAAAACCCATTTTATCACACTAGATGCATTTATGTATCTAAGCTGAAAATTCCCATTTTATCACACTAGATGTATATATGTATCTAAGCTGAAAATACCCATTTTATCACACTAGATGCATATATGTATCTTAGCTGAAAATTCCCATTTTATCACACTAGATATATATATGTATCTAAGCTGAAAATACCCATTTTATCACACTAGATGCATATATGTATCTAAGCTGAAAAAACCCATTTTATCACACTAGATGCATATATGTATCTAAGCTGAAAATTCCCATTTTATCACACTAGATGTATATATGTATCTAAGCTGAAAATACCCATTTATCACACTAGATGCATATATGTATCTAAGCTGAAAAAACCCATTTTATCACACTAGATGCATATATGTATCTAAGCTGAAAAAACCCATTTTATCACACTAGATGCATATATGTATCTAAGCTGAAAATTCCCATTTTATCACACTAGATGTACATATGTATCTAAGCTGAAAATACCCATTTTATCACACTAGATGCATATATGTGTCTAAGCTGAAAAAACCTATTTTATCACACTAGATGCATATATGTATCTAAACTGAAAAAACCCATTTTATCACACTAGATGCATATATATATCTAAGCTGAAAAAACCCATTTTATCACACTAGATGTGTATATGTATCTAAGCTGAAAAAACCCATTTTATCACACAAGATGCGTATATGTATCTAAGCTGAAAAAACCCATTTTATCACACTAGATGCATATATGTATCTAAGCTGAAAAAACCCATATTATCACACTAGATGCGTATATGTATCTAAGCTGAAAAAACCCATTTTATCACACTAGATGCGTATATGTATCTAAGTTGAAAAAACCAATTTTGTCACACTAGATGTATATATGTATCTAAGCTGAAAAAACCCATTTTATCACACTAGATGCGTATATGTATCTAAGCTGAAAAACCCATTTTATCACACTAGATGTATATATGTATCTAAGCTGAAAATACCCATTTTATCACACTAGATGTATATATGTATCTAAGCTGAAAAAACCCATTTTATCACACTAGATGTATATATGTATCTAAGCTGAAAAAACCCATTTTATCACACTAGATGTATATATGTATCTAAGCTGAAAAAACCCATTTTATCACACTAGATGCATATATGTATCTAAGCTGAAAAAACCCATTTTATCACACTAGATGTATATATGTATCTAAGCTGAAAATTCCCATTTTATCACACTAGATGCGTATATGTATCTAAGTTGAAAAAACCCATTTTATCACACTAGATGCATATATGTATCTAAGCTGAAATATCCCATTTTATATACACTAGATGTATATATGTATCTAAGCTGAAAAAAACCATTTTATCACACTAGATGTATATATGTATCTAAGCTGAAAAAACCCATTTTATCACACTAGATGCATATATGTATCTAAGCTGAAAAAACCCATTTTATCACACTAGATGCATATATGTATCTAAGCTGAAATATCCCATCTTATCACACTAGATGTATATATGTATCTAAGCTGAAAAAACCCATTTTATCACACTAGATGTATATATGTATCTAAGCTGAAAAAACCCATTTTATCACACTAGATGCGTATATGTATCTAAGCTGAAAAAACCCATTTTATCACACTAGATGCGTATATGTATCTAAGCTGAAAAAACCCATTTTATCACACTAGATGCATATATGTATCTAAGCTGAAATATCCCATCTTATCACACTAGATGTATATATGTATCTAAGCTGAAAAAACCCATTTTATCACACTAGATGTATATATGTATCTAAGCTGAAAAAACCCATTTTATCACACTAGATGTATATATGTATCTAAGCTGAAAAAACCCATTTTATCACACTAGATGCATATATGTATCTAAGCTGAAAAAACCCATTTTATCACACTAGATGCGTATATGTATCTAAGCTGAAAAAACCCATTTTATCACACTAGATGCGTATATGTATCTAAGCTGAAAAAACCCATTTTATCACACTAGATGTATATATGTATCTAAGCTGAAATATCCCATTTTATATACACTAGATGTATATATGTATCTAAGCTGAAAAAACCCATTTTATCACACTAGATGTATATATGTATCTAAGCTGAAAAAACCCATTTTATCACACTAGATGCATATATGTATATAAGCTGAAAAAACCCATTTTAACACACTAGATGCATATATGTATCTAAGCTGAAATATCCCATCTTATCACACTAGATGTATATATGTATCTAAGCTGAAAAAACCCATTTTATCACACTAGATGTATATATGTATCTAAGCTGAAAAAAACCATTTTATCACACTAGATGCATATATGCATCTAAGCTGAAAAAACCCATTTTATCACACTAGATGCGTATATGTATCTAAGCTGAAAAAACCCATTTTATCACACTAGATGCGTATATGTATCTAAGCTGAAAAAACCAATTTTGTCACACTAGATGTATATATGTATCTAAGCTGAAAAAACCCATTTTATCACACTAGATGCGTATATGTATCTAAGCTGAAAAACCCATTTTATCACACTAGATGTATATATGTATCTAAGCTGAAAATACCCATTTTATCACACTAGATGTATATATGTATCTAAGCTGAAAAAACCCATTTTATCACACTAGATGTATATATGTATCTAAGCTGAAAAAACCCATTTTATCACACTAGATGTATATATGTATCTAAGCTGAAAATACCCATTTTATCACACTAGATGTATATATGTATCTAAGCTGAAAAACCCATTTTATCACACTCGATGCATATATGTATCTAAGCTGAAAAAACCATTTTATCACACTAGATGTATATATGTATCTAAGCTGAAAAAAAACATTTTATCACACAAGATGTATATATGTATCTAAGCTGAAAAAACCCATTTTATCACACTAGATGCGTATATGTATCTAAGCTGAAAAAACCCATTTTATCACACTAAATGCATATATGTATCTAAGCTGAAAAAACCCATTTTATCACACTAGATGCATATATATATCTAAGCTGAAAAAACCCATTTTATCACACTAGATGTGTATATGTATCTAAGCTGAAAAAACCCATTTTATCACACAAGATGTGTATATGTATCTAAGCTGAAAAACCCATTTTATCACACTAGATGCATATATGTATCTAAGCTGAAAAAACCCATTTTATCACACTAGATGTATATATGTATCTAAGCTGAAAAACCCATTTTATCACACTAGATGCATATATGTATCTAAGCTGAAAAAACCCATTTTATCACACTAGATGTATATATGTATCTAAGCTGCAAAAACCCATTTTATCACACTAGATGCATATATGTATCTAAGCTAAAAAAACCCATTTTATCACACTAGATGCATATATGTATCTAAGCTGAAAAAACCCATTTTATCACACTAGATGCTTATATGTATCTGAGCTGAAAACCCCCATTTTATCACACTAGATGCATATATGTATCTAAGCTGAAATATCCCATTTTATCACACTAGATGCATATATGTATCTAAGCTGAAAAAACCCATTTTATCACACTAGCTGCATATATGTATCTAAGCTGAAAAAACCCATTTTATCACACTAGATGCATATATGTATCTAAGCTTAAAAAACCCATTTTATCACACTAGATGTATATATGTATCTAAGCTGAAAAAACCCATTTTATCACACTAGATGTATATATGTATCTAAGCTGAAAAAACCCATTTTATCACACTAGATGTATATATGTATCTAAGCTGAAAAAACCCATTTTATCACACTAGATGCATATATGCATCTAAGCTGAAAAAACCCATTTTATCACACTAGATGCGTATATGTATCTAAGCTGAAAAAACCCATTTTATCACACTAGATGCATATATGTATCTAAGCTGAAAAAACCCATTTTATCACACTAGATGCATATATGTATCTAAGCTGAAAAAACCCATTTTATCACACTAGATGTATATATGTATCTAAGCTGAAAAACCCCATTTTATCACACTAGATGTATATATGTATGTAAGCTGAAAAAACCCATTTTATCACACTAGATGCATATATGCATCTAAGCTGAAAAAACCCAATTTATCACACTAGATGCGTATATGTATCTAAGCTGAAAAATCCCATTTTATCACACTAGATGCGTATATGTATCTAAGCTGAAAAAACCCATTTTATCACACTAGATGTATATATGTATCTAAGCTGAAAAACCCCATTTTATCACACTAGATGTATATATGTATCTAAGCTGAAAAAACCCATTTTATCACACTAGATGCATATATGTATCTAAGCTGAAAAAAACTTATTTTATCACACTAGATGCATATATGTATCTAAGCTGAAAAAACCCATTTTATCACACTAGATGCATATATGTATCTGAGCTGAAAAACCCCATTTTATCACACTAGATGTATATATGTATCTGAGCTGAAAAAACCCATTTTATCACACTAGATGCATATATGTATCTAAGCTGAAAAACCCATTTTATCACACTAGATGCATATATGTATCTAAGCTGAAAAAACCCATTTTATCACACTAGATGTATATATGTATCTAAGCTGAAAAACCCATTTTATCACACTAGATGCATATATGTATCTAAGCTGAAAAAACCCATTTTATCACACTAGATGCATATATGTTGCTAAGCTGAAAAAACCCATTTTATCACACTAGATGCTTATATGTATCTGAGCTGAAAACCCCCATTTTATCACACTAGATGCATATATGTATCTAAGCTGAAATATCCCATTTTATCACACTAGATGCATATATGTATCTAAGCTGAAAAAACCCATTTTATCACACTAGCTGCATATATGTATCTAAGCTGAAAAAACCCATTTTATCACACTAGATGCATATATGTATCTAAGCTGAAAAAACCCATTTTATCACACTAGATGTATATATGTATCTAAGCTGAAAAACCCCATTTTATCACACTAGATGTATATATGTATCTAAGCTGAAAAAACCGATTTTATCACACTAGATGCATATATGCATCTAAGCTGAAAAAACCCATTTTATCACACTAGATGCGTATATGTATCTAAGCTGAAAAAACCCATTTTATCACACTAGATGTATATATGTATCTAAGCTGAAAAGCCCCATTTTATCACACTAGATGTATATATGTATCTAAGCTGAAAAAACCCATTTTATCACACTAGATTCATATATGTATCTAAGCTGAAAAAAACTTATTTTATCACACTAGATGCATATATGTATCTAAGCTGAAAAAACCCATTTTATCACACTAGATGCATATATGTATCTGAGCTGAAAAACCCCATTTTATCACACTAGATGTATATATGTATCTGAGCTGAAAAAACCCATTTTATCACACTAGATGTATATATGTATCTAAGCTGAAAAAAACCCATTTTATCACACTAGATGCATATATGTATCTAAGCTGAAAAAACCCATTTTATCACACTAGATGCATATATGTTGCTAACCTGAAAAAACCCATTTTATCACACTAGATGCTTATATGTATCTGAGCTGAAAACCCCCATTTTATCACACTAGATGCATATATGTATCTAAGTTGAAAAAACCAATTTTGTCACACTAGATGTATATATGTATCTAAGCTGAAAAAACCCATTTTATCACACTAGATGCGTATATGTATCTAAGCTGAAAAACCCATTTTATCACACTAGATGTATATATGTATCTAAGCTGAAAAAACCCATTTTATCACACTAGATGTATATATGTATCTAAGCTGAAAAAACCCATTTTATCACACTAGATGTATATATGTATCTAAGCTGAAAATACGCATTTTATCACACTAGATGTATATATGTATCTAAGCTGAAAAACCCATTTTATCACACTAGATGCATATATGTATCTAAGCTGAAAAAACCCATTTTATCACACTAGATGTATATATGTATCTAAGCTGAAAAAAACCCATTTTATCACACTAGATGCATATATGTATCTAAGCTGAAAAAACCCATTTTATCACACTAGATGCATATATGTATCTAAGCTGAAAAAACCCATTTTATCACACTAGATGCTTATATGTATCTGAGCTGAAAACCCCCATTTTATCACACTAGATGCATATATGTATCTAAGCTGAAATATCCCATTTTATCACACTAGATGCATATATGTATCTAAGCTGAAAAAACCCATTTTATCACACTAGCTGCATATATGTATCTAAGCTGAAAAAACCCATTTTATCACACTAGATGCATATATGTATCTAAGCTTAAAAAACCCATTTTATCACACTAGATGTATATATGTATCTAAGCTGAAAAAACCCATTTTATCACACTAGATGTATATATGTATCTAAGCTGAAAAAACCCATTTTATCACACTAGATGTATATATGTATCTAAGCTGAAAAAACCCATTTTATCACACTAGATGCATATATGTATCTAAGCTGAAAAAACCCATTTTATCACACTAGATGCATATATGTATCTAAGCTGAAAAAACCCATTTTATCACACTAGATGCTTATATGTATCTGAGCTGAAAACCCCCATTTTATCACACTAGATGCATATATGTATCTAAGCTGAAATATCCCATTTTATCACACTAGATGCATATATGTATCTAAGCTGAAAAAACCCATTTTATCACACTAGCTGCATATATGTATCTAAGCTGAAAAAACCCATTTTATCACACTAGATGCATATATGTATCTAAGCTTAAAAAACCCATTTTATCACACTAGATGTATATATATCTAAGCTGAAAAACCCCTTTTTATCACACTAGATGTATATATGTATCTAAGCTGAAAAAACCCATTTTATCACACTAGATGTATATATGTATCTAAGCTGAAAAAACCCATTTTATCACACTAGATGCATATATGCATCTAAGCTGAAAAAACCCATTTTATGACACTAGATGCGTATATGTATCTAAGCTGAAAAAACCCATTTTATCACACTAGATGCATATATGTATCTAAGCTGAAAAAACCCATTTTATCACACTAGATGCATATATGTATCTAAGCTGAAAAAACCCATTTTATCACACTAGATGTATATATGTATCTAAGCTGAAAAACCCCATTTTATCACACTAGATGTATATATGTATCTAAGCTGAAAAAACCCATTTTATCACACTAGATGCATATATGTATCTAAGCTGAAAAAACCCATTTTATCACACTAGATGCATATATGTATCTAAGCTGAAAAAACCTATTTTATCACACTAGATGCATATATGCATCTAAGCTGAAAAAACCCATTTTATCACACTAGATGCGTATATGTATCTAAGCTCAAAAAACCCATTTTATCACACTAGATGTATATATGTATCTAAGCTGAAAAACCCCATTTTATCACACTAGATGTATATATGTATCTAAGCTGAAAAAACCCATTTTATCACACTAGATGCATATATGTATCTAAGCTGAAAAAACCCATTTTATCACACTAGATGCATATATGTATCTAAGCTGAAAAAACCCATTTTATCACACTAGATGCATATATGGATCTAAGCTGAAAATTCCCATTTTATCACACTAGATGTATATATGTATCTAAGCTGAAAAAACCCATTTTATCACACTAGATGCATATATGTATCTAAGCTGAAAAAAACTTATTTTATCACACTAGATGCATATATGTATCTAAGCTGAAAAAACCCATTTTATCACACTAGATGCATATATGTATCTGAGCTGAAAAAACCCATTTTATCACACTAGATGTATATATGTATCTAAGCTGAAAAAAACCCATTTTATCACACTAGATGCATATATGTATCTAAGCTGAAAAAACCCATTTTATCACACTAGATGCATATATGTATCTAAGCTGAAAAAAACCCATTTTATCACACTAGATGCATATATGTATCTAAGCTGAAAACCCCCATTTTATCAACTAGATGTATATATGCATCTAAGCTGAAAAAACCCATTTTATCACACTAGATGCGTATATGTATCTAAGCTGAAAAAACCCATTTTATCACACTAGATGCATATATGTATCTAAGCTGAAAAAACCCATTTTATCACACTAGATGCATATATGTATCTAAGCTGAAAAAAACCCATTTTATCACACTAGATGTATATATGTATCTAAGCTGAAAACCCCCTTTTTATCAACTAGATGTATATATGTATCTAAGCTGAAAAAACCCATTTTATCACACTAGATGCATATATGTATCTGAGCTGAAAACCCCCATTTTATCACACTAGATGTATAAATGTATCTAAGCTGAAATATCCCATTTTATCACACTAGATGTATATATGTATCCAAGCTGAAATATCCCATTTTATCACACTAGATGTATATAAGTATCTGAGCTGAAAAAACCCATTTTATCACACTAGATGTATATATGTATCTAAGCTGAAAAAACCCATTTTATCACACTAGATGCATATATGTATCTGAGCTGAAAACCCCATTTTATCACACTAGATGTATAAATGTATCTAAGCTGAAAAAACCCATTTTATCACACTAGATGTATATATGTATCTGAGCTGAAAAACCCCATTTTATCACACTAGATGTATATATGTATCTAAGCTGAAAAAAACCCATTTTATCACACTAGATGCATATATGTATCTAAGTTGAAAAAACCCATTTTATCACACTAGATGCATATATGTATCTAAGCTGAAAAAACCCATTTTATCACACTAGATGCATATATGTATCTAAGCTGAAAAAACCCATTTTATCACACTAGATGTATATATGTATCTAAGCTGAAAAAACCCATTTTATGACACTAGATGTATATATGTATCTGAGCTGAAAAACCCCATTTTATCACACTAGATGTATAAATGTATCAAAGCTGAAAAACCCCATTTTATCACACTAGATGTATATATGTATCTAAGCTGAAAATTCCCATTTTATCACACTAGATGTATATATGTATCTAAGCTGAAAATACCCATTTTATCACACTAGATGCATATATGTATCTAAGCTGAAAAAACCCATCTTATCACACTAGATGCATATATGTATCTAAGCTGAAAATTCCCATTTTATCACACTAGATGCATATATGTATCTGAGCTGAAAAACCCCATTTTATCACACTAGATGCATATATGTATCTAAACTGAAAATTCCCATTTTATCACACTAGATGCATATATGTATCTAAGCTGAAAAAACCCATTTTATCACACTAGCTGCATATATGTATCTAAGCTGAAAAAACCCATTTTATCACACTAAATGCATATATGTATATAAGCTGAAAAAAACCCATTTTATCACACTAGATGCATATATGTATCTAAGCTGAAAATTCCCATTTTATCACACTAGATGCATATATGTATCTAAGCTGAAAATTCCCATCTTATCACACTAGATGCATATATGTATCTAAGCTGAAAAAACCCATTTTATCACACTAGATGCATATATGTATCTAAGCTGAAAATTCCCATTTTATCACACTAGATGCATTATTATATCTAAGCTGAAAATACCCATTTTATCACACTAGATGCATATATGTATCTAAGCTGAAAAAACCCATTTTATCACACTAGATGCATATATGTATCTAAGCTGAAAAAACCCATTTTATCACACTAGATGCATATATGTATCTAAGCTGAAAATTCCCATTTTATCACACTAGATGCATATATGTATCTGAGCTGAAAAACCCCATTTTATCACACTAGATGTATATATGTATCTAAGCTAAAAATTCCCATTTTATCACACTAGATGCATATATGTATCTAAGCTGAAATATCCCATTTTATCACACTAGATGTATATATGTATCTAAGCTGAGAAAACCCATTTTATCACACTAGATGTATATATGTATCTAAGCTGAAAAAAAACCATTTTATCACACTAGATGCATATATGTATCTAAGCTGAAATATCCCATTTTATCACACTAGCTGCATATATGTTTCTAAGCTGAAAAAACCCATTTTATCACACTAGATGTATATATGTATCTAAGCTGAAAAAAACCCATTTTATCACACTAGATGTATATATGTATCTAAGCTGAAAAAACCCATTTTATCACACTAGATGTATATATGTATCTAAGCTGAAAAAAACCCATTTTATCACACTAGATGCATATATGTATCTAAGCTGAAATATCCCATTTTATCACACTAGATGTATATATGTATCTAAGCTGAAAAAACCCATTTTATCACACTAGATGTATATATGTATCTAAGCTGAAAAAAACCCATTTTATCACACTAGATGCATATATGTATCTAAGCTGAAATATCCCATTTTATCACACTAGATGTATATATGTATCTAAGCTGAAAAAAACCATTTTATCACACTAGATGTATATATGTATCTAAGCTGAAAAAAACCCATTTTATCACACTAGATGCATATATGTATCTAAGCTGAAATATCCCATTTTATCACACTAGATGTATATATGTATCTAAGCTGAAAAAACCCATTTTATCACATTAGATGTATATATGTATCTAAGCTGAAAAAAACCCATTTTATCACACTAGATGTATATATGTATCTAAGCTGAAAAAACCCATTTTATCACACTAGCTGCATATATGTATCTAAGCTGAAAAAACCCATTTTATCACATTAGATGTATATATGTATCTAAGCTGAAAAAACCCATTTTATCACACTAGATGTATATATGTATCTAAGCTGAAAAAACCCATTTTATCACATTAGATGTATATATGTATCTAAGCTGAAAAAACCCATTTTATCACACTAGATGTATATATGTATCTAAGCTGAAAAAACCCATTTTATCACACTAGCTGCATATATGTATCTAAGCTGAAAAAACCCATTTTATCACACTAGATGTATATATGTATCTAAGCTGAAAAAACCCATTTTATCACACTAGATGTACATATGTATCTAAGCTGAAAAAACCCCATTTTATCACACTAGACGCATATATGTATCTAAGCTGAAATATCCCATTTTATCACACTAGATGTATATATGTATCTAAGCTGAAAAAACCCATTTTATCACATTAGATGTATATATGTATCTAAGCTGAAAAAAACCCATTTTATCACACTAGATGCATATATGTATCTAAGCTGAAATATCCCATTTTAGCACACCAGATGTATATATGTATCTAAGCTGAAAAAACCCATTTTATCACACTAGATGTATATATGTATCTAAGCTGAAAAAACCCATTTTATCACACTAGATGTATATATGTATCTGAGCTGAAAAAACCCCATTTTATCACACTAGATGCATATATGTATCTAAGCTGAAAAAACCCATTTTATCACACTAGATGTATATATGTATCTAAGCTGAAAAACCCCATTTTATCACACTAGATGTATATATGTATCTAAGCTGAAAAAACCCATTTTATCACACTAGATGCATATATGTATCTAAGCTGAAAAAACCCATTTTATCACACTAGATGCATATATGTATCTAAGCTGAAATATCCCATCTTATCACACTAGATGTATATATGTATCTGAGCTGAAAAAACCCCATTTTATCACACTAGATGCGTATATGTATCTAAGCTGAAAAAACCCATTTTATCACACTAGATGTATATATGTATCTAAGCTGAAAAACCCCATTTTATCACACTAGATGTATATATGTATCTAAGCTGAAAAAACCCATTTTATCACACTAGATGCATATATGTATCTAAGCTGAAAATTCAAATTTTATCACACTAGATGTATATATGTATCTAAGCTGAAAAAACCCATTTTATCACACTAGATGTATCTATGTATCTAAGCTGAAAAAACCCATTTTATCACACTAGATGCATATATGTATCTAAGCTGAAATATCCCATTTTATCACACTAGATGTATATATGTATCTAAGCTGAAAAAACCCATTTTATCACACTAGATGTATATATGTATCTAAGCTGAAAAAACCCATTTTATCACACTAGATGCGTATATTTTTCTAAGCTGAAAATTCCCATTTTATCACACTAGATGTATATATGTATCTAAGCTGAAAAAACCCATTTTATCACACTAGATGTATATATGTATCTAAGCTGAAAATACCCATTTTATCACACTAGATGTATATATGTATCTAAGCTGAAAAAACCCATTTTATCACACTAGATGTATATATGTATCTAAGCTGAAAATACCCATTTTATCACACTAGATGTATATATGTATCTAAGCTGAAAAAACCCATTTTATCACACTAGATGTATATATGTATCTAAGCTGAAAATTCCCATTTTATCACACTAGATGTATATATGTATCTAAGCTGAAAAAACCCATTTTATCACACTAGATGTATATATGTATCTAAGCTGAAAAAACCCATTTTATCACACTAGATGTATATATGTATCTAAGCTGAAAAAACCCATTTTATCACACTAGATGTATATATGTATCTAATCTGAAAAAACCCATTTTATCACACTAGATGTATATATGTATCTAAGCTGAAAAAAACCATTTTATCACACTAGATGCATATATGTATCTAAGCTGAAATATCCCATTTTATCACACTAGATGTATATATGTATCTAAGCTGAAAAAACCCATTTTATCACACTAGATGTATATATGTATCTAAGCTAAAAAAACCCATTTTATCACACTAGATGCGTATATGTATCTAAGCTGAAAAAACCCATTTTATCACACTAGATGTATATATGTATCTAAGCTGAAAAAACCCATTTTATCACACTAGATGCGTATATGTATCTAAGCTGAAAAAACCCATCTTATCACACTATATGTATATATGTATCTAAGCTGAAAAAACCCATTTTATCACACTAGATGTATATATGTATCTAAGCTGAAAAAACCCATTTTATCACACTAGATGCGTATATGTATCTAAGCTGAAAAAACCCATCTTATCACACTATATGTATATATGTATCTAAGCTGAAAAAACCCATTTTATCACACTAGATGTATATATGTATCTAAGCTGAAAATACCCATTTTATCACACTAGATGTATATATGTATCTAAGCTGAAAAAACCCATTTTATCACACTAGATGTATATATGTATCTAAGCTGAAAAAACCCATTTTATCACACTAGATGTATATATGTATCTAAGCTGAAAATACCCATTTTATCACACTAGATGTATATATGTATCTAAGCTGAAAAACCCATTTTATCACACTAGATGCATATATGTATCTAAGCTGAAAAAACCCATTTTATCACACTAGATGTATATATGTATCTAAGCTGAAAAAACCCATTTTATCACACTAGATGTATATATGTATCTAAGCTGAAAAAACCCATTTTATCACACTAGATGCGTTTATGTATCTAAGCTGAAAAAAACCCATTTTATCACACTAGATGTATATATGTATCTAAGCTGAAAAAACCCATTTTATCACACTAGATGCATATATGTATCTAAGCTGAAAAAACCCATTTTATCACACTAGATGTATATATGTATCTAAGCTGAAAAAACCCATTTTATCACACTAGATGCATATATGTATCTAAGCTGAAAAAACCCATTTTATCACACTAGATGCATATACGTATCTAAGCTGAAAATTCCCATTTTATCACACTAGATGCATATATGTATCTGAGCTGAAAAACCCCATTTTATCACACTAGATGTACATATGTATCTAAGCTGAAAATTCCCATTTTATCACACTAGATGCATATATGTATCTAAGCTGAAATATCCCATTTTATCACACTAGATGTATATATGTATCTAAGCTGAAAAAACCCATTTTATCACACTAGATGTATATATGTATCTGAGCTGAAAAACCCCATTTTATCACACTAGATGTATATATGTATCTAAGCTGAAAAACCCCATTTTATCACACTAGATGTATATATGTATCTACGCTGAAAAAAACCCATTTTATCACACTAGATGCGTATATGTATCTAAGCTGAAAAAACCCATTTTATCACACTAGATGTATATATGTATCTAAGCTGAAAAAACCCATTTTATCACACTAGATGTATATATGTATCTAAGCTGAAAAACCCATTTTATCACACTAGATGCATATATGTATCTAAGCTGAAAAAACCCATTTTATCACACTAGATGTATATATGTATCTAAGCTGAAAAAACCCATTTTATCACACTAGATGTATATATGTATCTAAGCTGAAAAAACCCATTTTATCACACTAGATGCGTATATGTATCTAAGCTGAAAAAACCCATTTTATCACACTAGATGCATATATGTATCTAAGCTTAAAAAACCCATTTTATCACACTAGATGCATATATGTATCTAAGCTGAAAAAACCCATTTTATCACACTAGATGCATATATGTATCTAAGCTAAAAAAAACCCATTTTATCACACTAGATGCATATATTTATCTAAGCTGAAAATTCCCATTTTATCACACTAGATGCATATATGTATCTGAGCTGAAAAACCCCATTTTATCACACTAGATTTATATATGTATCTAAGCTGAAAATTCCCATTTTATCACACTAGATGCATATATGTATCTAAGCTGAAATATCCCATTTTATCACACTAGATGTATATATGTATCTGAGCTGAAAAACCCCATTTTATCACACTAGATGTATATATGTATCTAAGCTGAAAAAACCCATTTTATCACACTAGATGCGTATATGTATCTAAGCTGAAAAAACCCATTTTATCACACTAGATGTATATATGTATCTAAGCTGAAAAAACCCATTTTATCACACTAAATGCATATATGTATCTAAGCTGAAAAAACCCATTTTATCACACTAGATGCATATATATATCTAAGCTGAAAAAACCCATTTTATCACACTAGATGTGTATATGTATCTAAGCTGAAAAAACCCATTTTATCACACTAGATGTGTATATGTATCTAAGCTGAAAAAACCCATTTTATCACACTAGATGCGTATATGTATCTAAGCTGAAAAAAACCCTTTTTTTCAACCTAGATGCTTATATGTATCAGAGCTGAAAAACCCCATTTTATCACACTAGATGCATATATGTATCTAAGCTGAAAAAACCCATTTTATCACACTAGCTGCATATATGTATCTAAGCTGAAAAAACCCATTTTATCACACTAGATGCATATATGTATCTAAGCTGAAAATTCCCATTTTATCACACTAGATGCATATAGGTATCTAAGCTGAAAAAACCCATTTTATCACACTAGATGTATATATGTATCTGAGCTGAAAACCCCCATTTTATCACACTAGATGCATATATGTATCTAAGCTGAAATGTCCCATTTTATCACACTAGATGCATATATGTATCTAAGCTGAAAAAACCCATTTTATCACACTAGCTGCATGTATGTATCTAAGCTGAAAACCCCCATTTTATCACACTAGATGTATATATGTATCTAAGCTGAAAACCCCCATTTTATCACACTAGATGCATATATCTATCTAAGCTGAAAAAACCCATTTTATCACACTAGATGCATATATGTATCTAAGCTGAAAAAAACCCATTTTATCACACTAGCTGCATATATGTATCTAAGCTGAAAAAACCCATTTTATCACACTAGATGCATATATGTATCTAAGCTGAAAAACCCCATTTTATCACAGTAGATGCATATAAGTATCTAAGCTGAAAAAACCCATTTAATCACACTAGATGCATATATGTATCTAAGCTGAAAAAACCCATTTTATCACACTAGATGCATATATATATCTAAGCTGAAAAAACCCATTTTATCACACTAGATGTGTATATGTATCTAAGCTGAAAAAACCCATTTTATCACACTAGATGTGTATATGTATCTAAGCTGAAAAAGCCCATTTTATCACACTAGATGCGTATATGTATCTAAGCTGAAAAAAACCCTTTTTTTCAACCTAGATGCTTATATGTATCAGAGCTGAAAAACCCCAATTTATCACACTAGATGCATATATGTATCTAAGCTGAAAAAACCCATTTTATCACACTAGCTGCATATATGTATCTAAGCTGAAAAAACCCATTTTATCACACTAGATGCATATATGTATCTAAGCTGAAAATTCCCATTTTATCACACTAGATGCATATAGGTATCTAAGCTGAAAAAACCCATTTTATCACACTAGATGTATATATGTATCTAAGCTGAAAAACCCCATTTTATCACACTAGATGCATATATCTATCTAAGCTGAAAAAACCCATTTTATCACACTAGATGCATATATGTATCTAAGCTGAAAAAACCCATTTTATCACACTAGATGTATATATGTATCTAAGCTGAAAAACCCCAATTTATCACACTAGATGCATATATGTATCTAAGCTGAAAAAACCCATTTTATCACACTAGCTGCATATATGTATCTAAGCTGAAAAAACCCATTTTATCACACTAGATGCATATATGTATCTAAGCTGAAAATTCCCATTTTATCACACTAGATGCATATAGGTATCTAAGCTGAAAAAACCCATTTTATCACACTAGCTGCATATATGTATCTAAGCTGAAAAACCCCATTTTATCACACTAGATGTATATATGTATCTAAGCTGAAAAACCCCATTTTATCACACTAGATGCATATATCTATCTAAGCTGAAAAAACCCATTTTATCACACTAGATGCATATATGTATCTAAGCTGAAAAACCCCATTTTATCACACTAGATGCATATATGTATCTAAGCTGAAAAACCCATTTTATCACACTAGATGCATATATGTATCTAAGCTGAAAAACCCCATTTTATCACACTAGATGTATATATGTATCTAAGCTGAAAAAACCCATTTTATCGCACTAGATGCATATATGTATCTAAGCTGAAAAAACCCATTTTATCACACTAGATGCATATATGTATCTAAGCTGAAAAAACCCATTTTATCACACTAGCTGCATATATGTATCTAAGCTGAAAAAACCCATTTTATCACACTAGATGCATATATGTATCTAAGCTGAAAAAACCCATTTTATCACACTAGATGCATATATGTATCTAAGCTGAAAAAACCCATTTTATCACACTAGATGCTTATATGTATCTGAGCTGAAAACCCCCATTTTATCACACTAGATGCATATATGTATCTAAGCTGAAATATCCCATTTTATCACACTAGATGCATATATGTATCTAAGCTGAAAAAACCCATTTTATCACACTAGATGCATATATGTATCTAAGCTGAAAAAAACCCATTTTATCACACTAGATGCGTATATGTATCTAAGCTGAAAAAACCCATTTTATCACACTAGATGCATATATGTATCTGAGCTGAAACAACCCATTTTATCACACTAGATGCGTATATGTATCTAAGCTGAAAAAACCCATTTTATCACTCTAGATGTATAAATGTATCTAAGCTGAAAAAACCCATTTTATCACACTAGATGTATATATGTATCTAAGCTGAAAAAACCCATTTTATCACACTAGATGCATATATGTATCTAAGCTGAAAAAACCTATTTTATCACACTAGATGCATATATGTATCTAAGCTGAAAAAACTCATTTTATCACACTAGATGCTTATATGTATCTAAGCTGAAAAAACCCATTTTATCACACCAGATGCATATATGTATCTGAGCTGAAAAAACCCATTTTATCACACTAGATGCATATTTGTATCTGAGCTGAAAAAACCCATTTTATCACACTAGATGCATATATGTATCTGAGCTGAAAAAACCCATTTTATCACACTAGATGCATATATGTATCTGAGCTGAAAAACCCCATTTTATCACACTAGATGTATATATGTATCTAAGCTGAAAAAAACCCATTTTATCACACTAGATGCATATATGTATCTAAGCTGAAAAAAACCCATTTTATCACACTAGATGTATATATGTATCTAAGCTGAAAAAAACCCATTTTATCACACTAGATGCATATATGTATCTAAGCTGAAACAACCCATTTTATCACACTAGATGCGTATATGTATCTAAGCTGAAAAAACCCATTTTATCACACTAGATGCATATATGTATCTAAGCTGAAAACCCATTTTATCATACTAGATGTATATATGTATCTAAGCTGAAAAAAACCCATTTTATCACACTAGATGCATATATGTATCTAAGCTGAAAAAACCCTTTTTATCACACTAGATGCATATATGTATCTAAGTTGAAAAAACCCATTTTATCACACTAGATGCATATATGTATCTAAGCTGAAACAACCCATTTTATCACACTAGATGTATATATGTATCTAAGCTGAAAAAACCCATTTTATCACACTAGATTCGTATATGTATCTAAGCTGAAAAAACCCATTTTATCACACTAGATGCATATATGTATCTAAGCTGAAAAAACCCATTTTATCACACTAGATGCATATATGTATCTAAGCTGAAAAAACCCATTTTATCACACTAGATGCTTATATGTATCTGAGCTGAAAACCCCCATTTTATAACACTAGATGCATATATGTATCTAAGCTGAAAAAACCCATTTTATCACACTAGATGCATATATGTATCTTAGCTGAAAAACCCCATTTTATCACACTAGATGTATATATGTATCTAAGCTGAAAATACCCATTTTATCACACTAGATGCATATATGTATCTAAGCTGAAACAACCCATTTTATCACACTAGATGCATATATGTATCTTAGCTGAAAAAACCCATTTTATCACACTAGATGCATATATGTATCTAAGCTGAAAAAACCCATTTTATCACACTAGATGCATATATGTATCTACGCTGAAAAAACCCATTTTATCACACTAGATGTATATATGTATCTAAGCTGAAAAAACCCATTTTATCACACTAGATGCGTTTATGTATCTAAGCTGAAAAAAACCCATTTTATCACACTAGATGTATATATGTATCTAAGCTGAAAAAACCCATTTTATCACACTAGATGCATATATGTATCTAAGCTGAAAAAACCCATTTTATCACACTAGATGTATATATGTATCTAAGCTGAAAAAACCCATTTTATCACACTAGATGCATATATGTATCTAAGCTGAAAAAACCCATTTTATCACACTAGATGCATATATGTATCTAAGTTGAAAAAACCCATTTTATCACACTAGATGCATATATGTATCTAAGCTGAAACAACCCATTTTATCACACTAGATGCGTATATGTATCTAAGCTGAAAAAACCCATTTTATCACACTAGATGCGTATATGTATCTAAGCTGAAAAAACCCATTTTATCACACTAGATGCATATATGTATCTAAGCTGAAAAAACCCATTTTATCACACTAGATGCATATATGTATTTCAGCTGAAAAAACCCATTTTATCACACTAGATCCATATATGTATCTAAGCTGAAAAAACCCATTTTATCACACTAGATGTATATATGTATCTTAGCTGAAAATACCCATTTTATCACACTAGATGCATATATGTATCTAAGCTGAAACAACCCATTTTATCACACTAGATGCATATATGTATCTGAGCTGAAACAACCCATTTTATCACACTAGATGCCTATATGTATCTAAGCTGAAAAAACCCATTTTATCACACTAGATGTATATATGTATCTAAGCTGAAAAAACCCATTTTATCACACTAGATGTATATATGTATCTAAGCTGAAAAAACCCATTTTATCACACTAGATTCATATATGTATCTGAGCTGAAAAAAACCCATTTTATCACACTAGATGCATATATGTATCTAAGCTGAAAAAAAACCCATTTTATCACACTAGATGCATATATGTATCTAAGCTGAAAAAACCCATTTTATCACACTAGATGCATATATGTATTTAAGCTGAAAAAACCCATTTTATCACACTAGATGCATATATGTATCTAAGCTGAAAAACCCCATTTTATCACACTAGATGTATATATGTATCTAAGCTGAAAGAACCCATTTTATCACACTAGATGCATATATGTATCTGAGCTGAAAAAACTCATTTTATCACACTAGATGCATATATGTATCTAAGCTGAAAAAACTCATTTTATCACACTAGATGCTTATATGTATCTGGGCTGAAAACCCCCATTTTATAACACTAGATGCATATATGTATCTAAGCTGAAAAAACCCATTTTATCACACTAGATGTATATATGTATCTAAGCTGAAAGAACCCATTTTATCACACTAGATGTATATATGTATCTAAGCTGAAAAAACTCATTTTATCACACTAGATGCTTATATGTATCTGAGCTGAAAACCCCCATTTTATAACACTAGATGCATATATGTATCTAAGCTGAAAAAACCCATTTTATCACACTAGATGCATATATGTATCTAAGCTGAAAAAACCCATTTTATCACACTAGATCTATATATGTATCTAAGCAGAAAAAACCCATTTTATCACACTAGATGCATATATGTATCTAAGCTGAAAGAACCCATTTTATCACACTAGATGCATATATGTGTCTAAGCTGAAAGAACCCATTTTATCACACTAGATGCATATATGTATCTAAGCTGAAAAAACCCATTTTATCACACTAGATGCATATATGTATCTAAGCTGAAAAAACCCATTTTATCACACTAGATGCGTATATGTATCTAAGCTGAAAAAACCCATTTTATCACACTAGATGCATATATGTATCTAAGCTGAAAGAACCCATTTTATCACACTAGATGCATATATGTATCTAAGCTGAAAGAACCCATTTTATCACACTAGATGCATATATGTATCTGAGCTGAAAAAACCCATTTTATCACACTAGATGCATATATGTATCTGAGCTAAAAAAAAACCCATTTTATCACACTAGATGCATATATGTATCTAAGCTGAAAAAACCCATTTTATCACATTAGATGCATATATGTATCTAAGCTGAAAAAACCCATTTTATCACACTAGATGCATATATGTATCTAAGCTGAAAGAACCCATTTTATCACACTAGATGCATATATGTATCTAAGCTGAAACAACCCATTTTATCACACTAGATGCATATATGTATCTAAGCTGAAAAAACCCATTTTATCACACTAGATGCGTATATGTATCTAAGCTGAAAAAACCCATTTTATCACACTAGATGCATATATGTATCTAAGCTGAAAAAACCCATTTTATCACACTAGATGCATATATGTATCTAAGTTGAAAAAACCCATTTTATCACACTAGATGCATATATGTATCTAAGCTGAAAAAACCCATTTTATTACACTAGATGCATATATGTATCTAAGTTGAAAAAACCCATTTTATCACACTAGATGCATATATGTATCTAAGCTGAAAAAACTCATTTTATCACACTAGATGCGTATATGTATCTAAGCTGAAAAAACCCATTTTATCACACTAGATGCGTATATGTATCTAAGCTGAAAAAACCCATTTTATCACACTAGATGCATATATGTATCTAAGCTGAAAAAACCCATTTTATCACACTAGATGCATATATGTATTTAAGCTGAAAAAACCCATTTTATCACACTAGATGCATATATGTATCTAAGCTGAAAAAAACCCATTTTATAACACTAGATGTATATATGTATCTTAGCTGAAAATACCCATTTTATCACACTAGATGCATATATGTATCTATGCTGAAACAACCCATTTTATCACACTAGATGCGTATATGTATCTAAGCTGAAAAAACCCATTTTATCACACTAGATGCATATATGTATCTAAGCTGAAAAAACCCATTTTATCACACTAGATGCATATATGTATCTAAGCTGAAAAACACATTTTATCACACTAGATGCATATATGTATCTAAGTTGAAAAAACCCATTTTATCACACTAGATGCGTATATGTATCTAAGCTGAAAAAACCCATTTTATCACACTAGATGCATATATGTATCTAAGCTGAAACAACCCATTTTATCGCACTAGATGCGTATATGTATCTAAGCTGAAAAAACCCATTTTATCACACTAGATATATATATGTATCTAAGCTGAAAAAACCCATTTTATCACACTAGATGCATATATGTATCTAAGCTGAAAAAACCCATTTTATCACACTAGATGCATATATGTATCTAAGCTGAAAAAACCCATTTTATCACACTAGATGTATATATGTATCTTAGCTGAAAATACCCATTTTATCACACTAGATGCATATATGTATCTAAGCTGAAACAACCCATTTTGTTACACTAGATGCGTATATGTATCTAAGCTAAAAAAACCCATTTTATCACACTAGATGCATATATGTATCTAAGCTGAAAAAACCCATTTTATCACACTAGATGCATATATGTATCTAAGCTGAAAAAACCCATTTTATCACACTAGATGCATATATGTATCTAAGTTGAAAAAACCCATTTTATCACACTAGATGCATATATGTATCTAAGCTGATAAAACTCATTTTATCACACTAGATGCGTATATGTATCTAAGCTGAAAAAAC
Organism: Eustalomyia histrio; assembly: GCA_949748255.1. Classification (NCBI taxonomy): domain Eukaryota; kingdom Metazoa; phylum Arthropoda; class Insecta; order Diptera; family Anthomyiidae; genus Eustalomyia; species Eustalomyia histrio. The sequence continues at coordinate 29,167,357 of OX456527.1, forward strand.
CCATTTTATCACACTAGATGCATATATGTATCTAAGCTGAAAAAACCCATTTTATCACACTAGATGCGTATATGTATCTAAGCTGAAAAAACCCATTTTATCACACTAGATGCATATATGTATCTAAGCTGAAAGAACCCATTTTATCACACTAGATGTATATATGTATCTAAGCTGAAAAAAACCCATTTTATCACACTAGATGCATATATGTATCTAAGCTGAAAAAACCCATTTTATCACACTAGATGCGTATATGTATCTAAGCTAAAAAAACCCATTTTATCACACTAGATGCATATATGTATCTAAGCTGAAACAACCCATTTTATCGCACTAGATGCGTATATGTATCTAAGCTGAAAAAACCCATTTTATCACACTAGATATATATATGTATCTAAGCTGAAAAAACCCATTTTATCACACTAGATGCATATATGTATCTAAGCTGAAAAAACCCATTTTATCACACTAGATGCTTATATGTATCTGAGCTGAAAACCCCCATTTTATAACACTAGATGCATATATGTATCTAAGCTGAAAAAACACATTTTATCACACTAGATGTATATATGTATCTAAGCTGAAAAAAACCCATTTTATCACACTAGATGCATATATGTATCTAAGATGAAAAAACCCATTTTATCGCACTAGATGCATATATGTATCTAAGCTGAAAAAACCCATTTTATCACACTAGATGCTTATATGTATCTGAGCTGAAAACCCCCATTTTATAACACTAGATGCATATATGTATCTAAGCTGAAAAAACCCATATTATCACACTAGATGCATATATGTATCTAAGCTGAAAAAACCCATTTTATCACACTAGATGCATATATGTATCTGAGCTGAAAAAACCCATTTTATCACACTAGATTCATATATGTATCTGAGCTGAAAAAACCCATTTTATCACACTAGATGCATATATGTATCTGAGCTGAAAAAACCCATTTTATCACACTAGATGCATATATGTAACTAACCTGAAAAACCCATTTTATCACACTAGATGCATATATGTATCTAAGCTGAAAAAACCCATTTTATCACACTAGATGCATATATGTATCTAAGCTGAAAAACCCATTTTATCACACTAGATGCATATATGTATCTAAGCTGAAAAAACCCATTTTATCACACTAGATGCATATATGTATCTGAGCTGAAAAAACCCATTTTATCACACTAGATTCATATATGTATCTGAGCTGAAAAAACTCATTTTATCACACTAGATGCATATATGTATCTGAGCTGAAAAAACCCATTTTATCACACTAGATGCATATATGTATCTAAGCTGAAAAACCCATTTTATCACACTAGATGCATATATGTATCTAAGCTGAAAAAACCCATTTTATCACACTAGATGCATATATGTATCTAAGCTGAAAAACCCATTTTATCACACCAGATGCATATATGTATCTGAGCTGAAAAAACCCATTTTATCACACTAGATGCATATATGTATCTGAGCTGAAAAAAACCCATTTTATCACACTAGATTCATATATGTATCTGAGCTGAAAAAACCCATTTTATCACACTAGATGCATATATGTATCTGAGCTGAAAAAACCCATTTTATCAAACTAGATTCATATATGTATCTGAGCTGAAAAAACCCATTTTATCACACTAGATGCATATATGTATCTGAGCTGAAAAAACCCATTTTATCACACTAGATGCATATATGTATCTAAGCTGAAAAACCAATTTTATCACACTAGATGCATATATGTATCTAAGCTGAAAAAACCCATTTTATCACACTAGATGCATATATGTATCTAAGCTGAAAAACCCATTTTATCACACTAGATGCATATATGTATCTAAGCTGAAAAAACCCATTTTATCACACTAGATGCATATATGTATCTGAGCTGAAAAAACCCATTTTATCACACTAGATGCATATATGTATCTAAGCTGAAAAACCCATTTTATCACACTAGATGCATATATGTATCTAAGCTGAAAAAACCCATTTTATCACACTAGATGCATATATGTATCTAAGCTGAAAAACCCATTTTATCACACTAGATGCATATACGTATCTGAGCTGAAAAAACCCATTTTATCACACTAGATGCATATATGTATCTGTGCTGAAAAAACCCATTTTATCACACTAGATTCATATATGTATCTGAGCTGAAAAAACCCATTTTATCACACTAGATGCATATATGTATCTGAGCTGAAAAAACCCATTTTATCACACTAGATGCATATATGTATCTAAGCTGAAAAACCCATTTTATCACACTAGATGCATATATGTATCTGAGCTGAAAAAACCCATTTTATCACACTAGATGCATTTATGTATCTGAGCTGAAAAAACCCATTTTATCACACTAGATGCATATATGTATCTAAGCTGAAAAACCCATTTTATCACACTAGATGCATATATGTATCTGAGCTGAAAAAACCCATTTTATCACACTAGATGTATATATGTCTCTAAGCTGAAAAAACCCATTTTATCACACTAGATGCATATATGTATCTAAGCTGAAAAACCCATTTTATCACACTAGATGCATATATGTATCTAAGCTGAAAAAACCCATTTTATCACACTAGATGCATACATGTATCTAAGCTGAAAAACCCATTTTATCACACTAGATGCATATATGTATCTAAGCTGAAAAAACCCATTTTATCACACTAGATGCATATATGTATCTGAGCTGAAAAAACCCATTTTATCACAATAGATGCATATATGTATCTAAGCTGAAAAACCCATTTTATCACACTAGATGCATATATGTATCTAAGCTGAAAAAACCCATTTTATCACACTAGATGCATATATGTATCTAAGCTGAAAAACCCATTTTATCACACTAGATGCATATATGTATCTAAGCTGAAAAAAACCCATTTTATCACACTAGATGCATATATGTATCTGAGCTGAAAAAATCCATTTTATCACACTAGATGCATATATGTATCTAAGCTGAAAAACCCATTTTATCACACTAGATGCATATATGTATCTAAGCTGAAAAAACCCATTTTATCACACTAGATGCATATATGTATCTAAGCTGAAAAACCCATTTTATCACACTAGATGCATATATGTATCTGAGCTGAAAAAACCCATTTTATCACACTAGATGCATATATGTATCTGAGCTGAAAAAACCCATTTAATCACACTAGATTCATATATGTATCTGAGCTGAAAAAACCCATTTTTTCACACTAGATGCATATGTGTATCTGAGCTGAAAAAACCCATTTTATCACACTAGATGCATATATGTATCTAAGCTGAAAAACCCATTTTATCACACTAGATGCATATATGTATCTGAGCTGAAAAAAACCCATTTTATCACACTAGATGCATATATGTATCTGAGCTGAAAAACCCATTTTATCACACTAGATGCATATATGTATCTAAGCTGAAAAACCCATTTTATCACACTAGATGCATATATGTATCTGAGCTGAAAAAACCCATTTTATCACACTAGATGTATATATGTCTCTAAGCTGAAAAAACCCATCTTATCACACTAGATGCATATATGTATCTATGCTGAAAAAACCCATTTTATCACACTAGATGCATATATGTATCTAAGCTGAAAAAACCCATTTTATCACACTAGATGCATATATGTATCTAAGCTGAAAAACCCATTTTATCACACTAGATGCATATATGTATATGAGCTGAAAAAACCCATTTTATCATACTAGATGCATATATGTATCTGAGCTGAAAAAACCCATTTTATCACACTAGATTCATATATGTATCTGAGCTGAAAAAACCCATTTTATCACACTAGATGCATATATTTATCTAAGCTGAAAAAACCCATTTAATCACACTAGATGCATATATATATCTGAGCTGAAAACCCCATTTTATCACACTAGATTCATATATGTATCTGAGCTGAAAAAACCCATTATATCACACTAGATGCATATATGTATCTAAGCTGAAAAAACCCATTTTATCACACTAGATGTATATATGTCTCTAAGCTGAAAAAACCCATTTTATCACACTAGATGCATATATGTATCTAAGCTGAAAAAACCCATTTTATGACACTAGATGTATATATGTATCTGAGCTGTAAAAACCTTTTTTATCACACTAGATGTATATATGTATCTAAGCTGAAAAAACCCATTTTATCACACTAGATGCATATATGTATCTAAGCTGAAAAAACCCATTTTATCACACTAGATGTATATATGTATCTGAGCTGTAAAAACCTTTTTTATCACACTAGATGCATATATGTATCTAAGCTGAAAAAACCCATTTTATCACACTAGATGCATATATGTATCTAAGCTGAAAAAACCCATTTTATCACACTAGATGCATATATGTATCTAAGCTGAAAAAACCCATTTTATCACACTAGATGCATATATGTATCTGAGCTGAAAAAACCCATTTTATCACACTAGATGCATATATGTATCTAAGCTGAAAAACCCATTTTATCACACTAGATGCATATATGTATCTAAGCTGAAAAAACCCATTTTATCACACTAGATGCATATATGTATCTAAGCTGAAAAACCCATTTTATCACACTAGATGCATATATGTATCTAAGCTGAAAAAACCCATTTTACCACACTAGATGCATATATGTATCTGAGCTGAAAAAACCCATTTCATCACACTAGATGCATATATGTATCTAAGCTGAAAACCCCATTTTATCACACTAGATGCATATAAGTATCTAAGCTGAAAAAACCCATTTTATCACACTAGATGCATATATGTATCTAAGCTGAAAAACCCATTTTATCACACTAGATGCATATATGTATCTGAGCTGAAAAAACCCATTCTATCACACTAGATGCATATATGTATCTGAGCTGAAAAAACCCATTTTATCACACTAGATTCATATATGTATCTGAGCTGAAAAAACCCATTTTATCACACTAGATGCTTATATGTATCTGAGCTGAAAAAACCCATTTTATCACACTAGATGCATATATGTATCTAAGCTGAAAAACCCATTTTATCACACTAGATGCATATATGTATCTGAGCTGAAAAAACCCATTTTATCACACTAGATGCATATATGTATCTGAGCTGAAAAAACCCATTTTATCACACTAGATGCATATATGTATCTAAGCTGAAAAACCTATTTTATCACACTAGATGCATATATGTATCAGAGCTGAAAAAACCCATTTTATCACACTAGATGTATATATGTCTCTAAGCTGAAAAAACCCATTTTATCACACTAGATGCATATATGTATCTAAGCTGAAAAACCCATTTTATCACACTAGATGCATATATGTATCTAAGCTGAAAAAACCCATTTTATCACACTAGATGCATACATGTATCTAAGCTGAAAAACCCATTTTATCACACTAGATGCATATATGTATCTAAGCTGAAAAAACCCATTTTATCACACTAGATGCATATATGTATCTGAGCTGAAAAAACCCATTTTATCACACTAGATGCATATATGTATCTAAGCTGAAAAACCCATTTTATCACACTAGATGCATATATGTATCTAAGCTGAAAAAACCCATTTTATCACACTAGATGCATATATTTATCTAAGCTGAAAAAACCCATTTAATCACACTAGATGCATATATATATCTGAGCTGAAAAAACCCATTTTATCACACTAGATTCATATATGTATCTGAGCTGAAAAAACCCATTTTATCACACTAGATGCATATATGTATCTAAGCTGAAAAAACCCATTTTATCACACTAGATGTATATATGTCTCTAAGCTGAAAAAACCCATTTTATCACACTAGATGTATATATGTATCTGAGCTGTAAAAACCTTTTTTATCACACTAGATGTATATATGTATCTAAGCTGAAAAAACCCATTTTATCACACTAGATGCATATATGTATCTAAGCTGAAAAAACCCATTTTATCACACTAGATGTATATATGTATCTGAGCTGTAAAAACCTTTTTTATCACACTAGATGCATATATGTATCTAAGCTGAAAAAACCCATTTTATCACACTAGATGCATATATGTATCTAAGCTGAAAAAAAACCATTTTATCACACTAGATGCATATATGTATCTAAGCTGAAAAAACCCATTTTATCACACTAGATGCATATATGTATCTAAGCTGAAAGAACCCATTTTATCACACTAGATGTATATATGTATCTAAGCTGAAAAAACCCATTTTATCACACTAGATGCATATATGTATCTAAGCTGAAAACCCATTTTATCATACTAGATGTATATATGTATCTAAGCTGAAAAAAACCCATTTTATCACACTAGATGCATATATGTATCTAAGCTGAAAAAACCCATTTTATCACACTAGATGCATATATGTATCTAAGCTGAAAAAACCCATTTTATCACACTAGATGCATATATGTATCTAAGCTGAAAAAACCCATTTTATCACACTAGATGCATATATGTATCTAACCTGAAAACCCATTTTATCATACTAGATGCATATATGTATCTAAGCCTAAAAAAACCCATTTTATCACACTAGATGCATATATGTATCTAAGCTGAAAAAACCCATTTTATCACACTAGATTCATATATGTATCTTAGCTGAAAAAACCCATTTTATCACACTAGATGTATATATGTATCTAAGCTGAAAAAACCCATTTTATCACACTAGATTCATATATGTATCTAAGCTGAAAAAACCCATTTGATCACACTAGATGCATATATGTATATAAGCTGAAAAAACCCATTTTATCACACTAGATGCATACATGTATCTAAGCTGAAAAACCCATTTTATCACACTAGATGCATATATGTATCTAAGCTGAAAAAACCCATTTTATCACACTAGATGCATATATGTATCTAAGCTGAAAAAACCCATTTTATCACACTAGATGCATATATGTATCTAAGCTGAAAAAACCCATTTTATCACACTAGATGCATATATGTATCTAAGCTGAAAAAAACCCATTTTATCACACTAGATGCATATATGTATCTAAGCTGAAAAAAACCAATTTTATCACACTAGATGCATATATGTATCTAAGCTGAAAGAACCCATTTTATCACACTAGATTCATATATGTATCTAAGCTGAAAAAACCCATTTGATCACACTAGATGCATATATGTATATAAGCTGAAAAAACCCATTTTATCACACTAGATGCATATATGTATCTAAGCTGAAAAAACCCATTTTATCACACTAGATGCATATATGTATCTAAGCTGAAAACCCATTTTATCATACTAGATGCATATATGTATCTAAGCTGAAAAAACCCATTTTATCACACTAGATGCATATATGTATCTAAGCTGAAAAAACCCATTTTATCACACTAGATTCATATATGTATCTAAGCTGAAAAAACCCATTTGATCACACTAGATGCATATATGTATATAAGCTGAAAAAAAACCCATTTTATCACACTAGATGCATATATGTATCTAAGCTGAAAGAACCCATTTTATCACACTAGATGCATATATGTATCTAAGCTGAAAAAACCCATTTTATCATACTAGATGCATATATGTATCTAAGCTGAAAAAACCCATTTTATCACACTAGATGCATATATGTATCTAAGCTGAAAAAACCCATTTTATCACACTAGATGCATATATGTATCTAAGCTGAAAAAACCCATTTTATCACACTAAGTGTATATATGTATCTAAGCTGAAAAAACCCATTTTATCACACTAGATGTATATATGTCTCTAAGCTGAAAAAACCCATTTTATCACACTAGATGCATATATGTATCTAAGCTGAAAAAACCCATTTTATCACACTAGATGTATATATGTATCTGAGCTGTAAAAACCTTTTTTATCACACTAGATGTATATATGTATCTAAGCTGAAAAAACCCATTTTATCACACTAGATGCATATATGTATCTAAGCTGAAAAAACCCATTTTATCACACTAGATGTATATATGTATCTGAGCTGTAAAAACCTTTTTTATCACACTAGATGCATATATGTATCTAAGCTGAAAAAACCCATTTTATCACACTAGATGCATATATGTATCTAAGCTGAAAAAAAACCATTTTATCACACTAGATGCATATATGTATCTAAGCTGAAAAAACCCATTTTATCACACTAGATGCATATATGTATCTAAGCTGAAAGAACCCATTTTATCACACTAGATGTATATATGTATCTAAGCTGAAAAAACCCATTTTATCACACTAGATGCATATATGTATCTAAGCTGAAAACCCATTTTATCATACTAGATGTATATATGTATCTAAGCTGAAAAAAACCCATTTTATCACACTAGATGCATATATGTATCTAAGCTGAAAAAACCCATTTTATCACACTAGATGCATATATGTATCTAAGCTGAAAAAACCCATTTTATCACACTAGATGCATATATGTATCTAAGCTGAAAAAACCCATTTTATCACACTAGATGCATATATGTATCTAACCTGAAAACCCATTTTATCATACTAGATGCATATATGTATCTAAGCCTAAAAAAACCCATTTTATCACACTAGATGCATATATGTATCTAAGCTGAAAAAACCCATTTTATCACACTAGATTCATATATGTATCTTATCTGAAAAAACCCATTTTATCACACTAGATGTATATATGTATCTAAGCTGAAAAAACCCATTTTATCACACTAGATTCATATATGTATCTAAGCTGAAAAAACCCATTTGATCACACTAGATGCATATATGTATATAAGCTGAAAAAACCCATTTTATCACACTAGATGCATACATGTATCTAAGCTGAAAAACCCATTTTATCACACTAGATGCATATATGTATCTAAGCTGAAAAAACCCATTTTATCACACTAGATGCATATATGTATCTAAGCTGAAAAAACCCATTTTATCACACTAGATGCATATATGTATCTAAGCTGAAAAAACCCATTTTATCACACTAGATGCATATATGTATCTAAGCTGAAAAAAACCCATTTTATCACACTAGATGCATATATGTATCTAAGCTGAAAAAAACCCATTTTATCACACTAGATGCATATATGTATCTAAGCTGAAAGAACCCATTTTATCACACTAGATTCATATATGTATCTAAGCTGAAAAAACCCATTTGATCACACTAGATGCATATATGTATATAAGCTGAAAAAACCCATTTTATCACACTAGATGCATATATGTATCTAAGCTGAAAAAACCCATTTTATCACACTAGATGCATATATGTATCTAAGCTGAAAACCCATTTTATCAGACTAGATGCATATATGTATCTAAGCTGGAAAAACCCATTTTATCACACTAGATGCATATATGTATCTAAGCTGAAAAAACCCATTTTATCACACTAGATTCATATATGTATCTAAGCTGAAAAAACCCATTTGATCACACTAGATGCATTTTATCACACTAGATGCATATATCTATCTAAGCTGAAAGAACCCATTTTATCACACTAGATGCATATATGTATCTAAGCTGAAAAAACCCATTTTATCATACTAGATGCATATATGTATCTAAGCTGAAAAAACCCATTTTATCACACTAGATGCATATATATATCTAAGCTGAAAAAACCCATTTTATCACACTAGATGCATATATGTATCTAAGCTGAAAAAACCCATTTTATCACACTAAGTGTATATATGTATCTAAGCTGAAAAAACCCATTTTATCACACTAGATGCATATATGTATCTAAGCTGAAATATCCCATTTTATCACACTAGATGTATATATGTATCTAAGCTGAAAAACCCCATTTTATCACACTAGATGCATATATGTATCTAAGCAGAAACAACCCATTTTATCACACTAGATGTATATATGTATCTAAGCTGAAAGAACCCATTTTATCACACTAGATGCATATATGTATCTGAGCTGAAAAAACCCATTTTATCACACTAGATGCATATATGTATCTAAGCTGAAAAAACTCATTTTATCACACTAGATGCTTATATGTATCTGAGCTGAAAACCCCCATTTTATAACACTAGATGCATATATGTATCTAAGCTGAAAAAACCCATTTTATCACACTAGATGCATATATGTATCTAAGCTGAAAAAACCCATTTTATCACACTAGATCTATATATGTATCTGAAAAAAAACCATTTTATCACACTAGATGCATATATGTATCTGAGCTGAAAAAACCCATTTTATCACACTAGATGCATATATGTATCTAAGCTAAAAAAACCCATTTTATCACACTAGATGCATATATCTATCTGAGCTGAAAAAACCCATTTTATCACACAAGATGCATATATGTATCTGAGCTGAAAAAACCCATTTTATCACACTAGATGCATATATGTATCTGAGCTAAAAAAAAACCCATTTTATCACACTAGATGCATATATGTATCTAAGCTGAAAAAACCCATTTTATCACATTAGATGCATATATGTATCTAAGCTGAAAAAACCCATTTTATCACACTAGATGCATATATGTATCTAAGCTGAAAGAACCCATTTTATCACACTAGATGCATATATGTATCTAAGCTGAAAAAACCCATTTTATCACACTAGATGCGTATATGTATCAAAGCTGAAAAAACCCATTTTATCACACTAGATGCATATATGTATCTAAGCTGAAAAAACCCATTTTATCACACTAGGTGCATATATGTATCTAAGCTGAAAAAACCCATTTTATCACACTAGATGCTTATATGTATCTAAGCTGAAAAAACCCATTTTATCACACTAGGTGCATATATGTATCTAAGCTGAAAAAACCCATTTTATCACACTAGATGCTTATATGTATCTGAGCTGAAGAAACCCATTTTATCACACTAGATGCATATATGTATCTGAGCTGAAAAACCCCATTTTATCACACTAGATGCATATATGTATCTGAGCTGAAAAAACCCATTTTATCACACTAGATGCGTATATGTATCTAAGCTGAAAAAACCCATTTTATCACACTAGATGCTTATATGTATCTAAGCTGAAAAAACCCATTTTATCACACTAGGTGCATATATGTATCTAAGCTGAAAAAACCCATTTTATCACACTAGATGCTTATATGTATCTAAGCTGAAAAAACCCATTTTATCACACTAGATGCATATATGTATCTGAGCTGAAAAACCCCATTTTATCACACTAGATGCATATATGTATCTGAGCTGAAAAACCCCATTTTATCACACTAGATGCATATATGTATCTGAGCTGAAAAAACCCATTTTATCACACTAGATGCATATATGTATCTAAGCTGAAAAAACCCATTTTATCACACTAGATGCATATATGTATCTGAGCTGAAAAACCCCATTTTATCACACTAGATGCATATATGTATCTGAGCTGAAAAAACCCATTTTATCACACTAGATGCGTATATGTATCTAAGCTGAAAAAACCCATTTTATCACACTAGATGCATATATGTATCTAAGCTGAAAAAACCCATTTTATCACACTAGATGCATATATGTATCTAAGCTGAAAAAACCCATTTTATCACACTAGATGCATATATGTATCTAAGCTGAAAAAACCCATTTTATCACACTAGATGCATATATGTATCTAAGCTGAAAGAACCCATTTTATCACACTAGATGCATATATTTATCTAAGCTGAAAAAACCCATTTAATCACACTAGATGCATATATATATCTGAGCTGAAAAAACCCATTTTATTACACTAGATTCATATATGTATCTGAGCTGAAAAAACCCATTTTATCACACTAGATGCATATATGTCTCTAAGCTGAAAAAACCCATTTTATCACACTAGATGTATATATGTATCTGAGCTGTAAAAACCTTTTTTATCACACTAGATGTATATATGTCTCTAAGCTGAAAAAACCCATTTTATCACACTAGATGTATATATGTATCTGAGCTGTAAAAACCTTTTTTATCACACTAGATGTATATATGTATCTAAGCTGAAAAAACCCATTTTATCACACTAGATGCATATATGTATCTAAGCTGAAAAAACCCATTTTATCACACTAGATGCATATATGTATCTAAGCTGAAAAAACCCATTTTATCACACTAGATGCATATATGTATCTAAGCTGAAAAAACCCATTTTATCACACTAGATGCATATATGTATCTAAGCTGAAAAAACCCATTTTATCACACTAGATGCATATATGTATCTAAGCTGAAAGAACCCATTTTATCACACTAGATGCATATATGTATCTAAGCTGAAAAAACCCATTTTATCACACTAGATGCATATATGTATCTAAGCTGAAAAAAACCATTTTATCACACTAGATGCGTATATGTATCTAAGCTGAAAAAACCCATTTTATCACACTAGATGCATATATGTATCTAAGCTGAAAAAACCCATTTTATCACACTAGGTGCATATATGTATCTAAGCTGAAAAAACCCATTTTATCACACTAGATGCTTATATGTATCTGAGCTGAAGAAACCCATTTTATCACACTAGATGCATATATGTATCCCCATTTTATCACACTAGATGCATATATGTATCTGAGCTGAAAAAACCCATTTTATCACACTAGATGCGTATATGTATCTAAGCTGGAAAAACCCATTTTATCACACTAGATGCATATATGTATCTAAGCTGAAAAAACCCATTTTATCACACTAGATGCATATATGTATCTAAGCTGAAAAAACCCATTTTATCACACTAGATGCATATATGTATCTAAGCTGAAAAAACCCATTTTATCACACTAGATGCATATATGTATCTGAGCTGAAAACCCCCATCTTATCACACTAGATGCATATATGTATCTGAGCTGAAAAAACCCATTTTATCACACTAGATGCATATATGTATCTAAGCTGAAAAAACCCATTTTATCACACTAGATGCATATATGTATCTAAGCTGAAAAAACCCATTTTATCACACTAGATGCATATATGTATCTAAGCTGAAAAAACCCATTTTATCACACTAGATGCATATATGTATCTAAGCTGAAAAAAACCCATTTTATCACACTAGATGCATATATGTATCTAAGCTGAAAAAACCCATTTTATCACACTAGATGCATATATGTATTTAAGCTGAAAAAACCCATTTTATCACACTAGATGCATATATGTATCTAAGCTGAAAAAACCCATTTTATCACACTAGATGTATATATGTATCTAAGCTGAAAATACCCATTTTATCACACTAGATGCACATATGTATCTAAGCTGAAAAAAACCCATTTTATCACACTAGATGCATATATGTATCTAAGCTGAAAAAACCCATTTTATCACACTAGATGCATATATGTATTTAAGCTGAAAGAACCCATTTTATCACACTAGATGCATATATGTCTCTAAGCTGAAAAAACCCATTTTATCACACTAGATGCATATATGTATCTAAGCTGAAAAAACCCATTTTATCACACTAGATGCGTATATGTATCTAAGCTGAAAAAACCCATTTTATCACACTAGATGCTTATATGTATCTGAGCTGAAGAAACCCATTTTATCACACTAGATGCATATATGTATCTGAGCTGAAAAACCCCATTTTATCACACTAGATGCATATATGTATCTGAGCTGAAAAAACCCATTTTATCACACTAGATGCGTATATGTATCTAAGCTGAAAAAACCCATTTTATCACACTAGGTGCATATATGTATCTAAGCTGAAAAAACCCATTTTATCACACTAGATGCTTATATGTATCTGAGCTGAAGAAACCCATTTTATCACACTAGATGCATATATGTATCTAAGCTGAAAAAACCCATTTTATCACACTAGATGCATATATGTATCTAAGCTGAAAAAACCCATTTTATCACACTAGATGCATATATGTATCTAAGCTGAAAAAACCCATTTTATCACACTAGATGCATATATGTATCTAAGCTGAAAAAACCCATTTTATCACACTAGATGCATATATGTATCTAAGCTGAAAAAACCCATTTTATCACACTAGATGCATATATGTATCTGAGCTGAAAACCCCCATTTTATCACACTAGATGCATATATGTATCTGAGCTGAAAAAACCCATTTTATCACACTAGATGCATATATGTTTCTAAGCTGAAAAAACCCATTTTATCACACTAGATATATATATGTATCTAAGCTGAAAATACAAATTTTATCACACCAGATGCATATATGTATCTAAGCTGAAACAACCCATTTTATCACACTAGATGCGTATAGGTATCTAAGCTGAAAAAACCCATTTTATCACACTAGATGCATATATGTATCTAAGCTGAAAAAACCCATTTTATAACACTAGATGCATATATGTATCTAAGTTGAAAAAACCCATTTTATCACACTAGATGCATATATGTATCTAAGCTGAAAAAACTCATTTTATCACACTAGATGCTTATATGTATCTGAGCTGAAAACCCCCATTTTATAACACTAGATGCATATATGTATCTAAGCTGAAAAAACCCATTTTATCACACTAGATGCATATATGTATCTGAGCTGAAAAAACCCATTTTATCACACTAGATGCGTATATGTATCTAAGCTGAAAAAACCCATTTTATCACACTAGATGCATATATGTATCTAAGCTGAAAGAACCCATTTTATCACACTAGATGTATATATGTATCTAAGCTGAAAAAAACCCATTTTATCACACTAGATGCGTATATGTATCTAAGCTGAAAAACCCCATTTTATCACACTAGATGCATATATGTATCTAAGCTGAAAGAACCCATTTTATCACACTAGATGTATATATGTATCTAAGCTGAAAAAAACCCATTTTATCACACTAGATGCATATATGTATCTAAGCTGAAAAAACCCATTTTATCACACTAGATGCGTATATGTATCTAAGCTGAAAGAACCCATTTTATCACACTAGATGCATATATGTATCTAAGCTGAAAGAACCCATTTTATCACACTAGATGTATATATGTATCTAAGCTGAAAAAAACCCATTTTATCACACTAGATGCATATATGTATCTAAGCTGAAAAAACCCATTTTATCACACTAGATGCGTATATGTATCTAAGCTGAAAAAACCCATTTTATCACACTAGATGCATATATGTATCTAAGCTGAAAGAACCCATTTTATCACACTAGATGTATATATGTATCTAAGCTGAAAAAAACCCATTTTATCACACTAGATGCATATATGTATCTAAGCTGAAAAAACCCATTTTATCACACTAGATGCGTATATGTATCTAAGCTGAAAAAACCCATTTTATCACACTAGATGCATATATGTATCTAAGCTGAAACAACCCATTTTATCGCACTAGATGCGTATATGTATCTAAGCTGAAAAAACCCATTTTATCACACTAGATATATATATGTATCTAAGCTGAAAAAACCCATTTTATCACACTAGATGCATATATGTATCTAAGCTGAAAAAACCCATTTTATCACACTAGATGCTTATATGTATCTGAGCTGAAAACCCCCATTTTATAACACTAGATGTATATATGTATCTAAGCTGAAAAAACCCATTTTATCACACTAGATGCATATATGTATCTGAGCTGAAACAACCCATTTTATCACACTAGATGCCTATATGTATCTAAGCTGAAAAAACCCATTTTATCACACTAGATGTATATATGTATCTAAGCTGAAAAAACCCATTTTATCACACTAGATGCATATATGTATCTAAGCTGAAAAACCCATTTTATCACACTAGATGCATATATGTATCTGAGCTGAAAAAACCTATTTTATCACACTAGGTGCATATATGTATCTGAGCTGAAAAAACCCATTTTATCACACTAGATTCATATATGTATCTGAGCTGAAAAAACCCATTTTATCACACTAGATGCATATATTTATCTAAGCTGAAAAAACCCATTTTATCACACTAGATTCATATATGTATCTGAGCTGAAAAAACCCATTTTACCACACTAGATGCATATATGTATCTAAGCTGAAAAAACCCATTTTATCACACTAGATGTATATATGTCTCTAAGCTGAAAAAACCCATTTTATCACACTAGATGCATATATGTATCTAAGCTGAAAAAACCCATTTTATCACACTAGATGTATTAATGTATCTGAGCTGTAAAAACCTTTTTTATCACACTAGATGTATATATGTATCTAAGCTGAAAAAACCCATTTTATCACACTAGATGCATATATGTATCTAAGCTGAAAAAACCCATTTTATCACACTAGATGTATATATGTATCTGAGCTGTAAAAACCTTTTTTATCACACTAGATGCATATATGTATCTAAGCTGAAAAAACCCATTTCATCACACTAGATGTATATATGTATCTAAGCTGAAAAAACCCATTATATCACACTAGATGCATATATGTATCTAAGCTGAAAAAACCCATTTTATCACACTAGATGCATATATGTATCTAAGCTGAAAAAACCCATTTTATCACACTAGATGCATATATGTATCTAAGCTGAAAAAACCCATTTTATCACACTAGATGCATATATGTATCTAAGCTGAAAAAAACCCATTTGATCACACTAGATGCATATATGTATATAAGCTGAAAAAAACCCATTTTATCACACTAGATGCATATATGTATCTAAGCTGAAAAAACCCATTTTATCACACTAGATGCATATATGTATCTAAGCTGAAAACCCATTTTATCATACTAGATGCATATATGTATCTAAGCTGAAAAAACCCATTTTATCACACTAGATGCATATATGTATCTAAGCTGAAAAAACCCATTTTATCACACTAGATGCATATATGTATCTAAGCTGAAAAAACCCATTTTATCACACTAGATGCATATATGTATATAAGCTGAAAAAAACCCATTTTATCACACTAGATGCGTATATGTATCTAAGTTGAAAAAACCCATTTTATCACACTAGATGCATATATGTATCTAAGCTGAAAAAACCCATTTTATCACACTAGATGTATATATGTATCTGAGCTAAAAAAACCTTTTTTATCACACTAGATGCATATATGTATCTAAGCTGAAAAAACCCATTTTATCATACTAGATGCATATATGTATCTAAGCTGAAAAAACCCATTTTATCACACTAGATGCATATATGTATCTAAGCTGAAAAAACCCATTTTATCACACTAGATGCATATATGTTTCTAAGCTGAAATATCCCATTTTATCACACTAGATGTATATATGTATCTAAGCTGAAAAAACCCATTTTATCACACTAGATGCATATATGTATCTAAGCTGAAAACCCATTTTATCATACTAGATGCATATATGTATCTAAGCTGAAAAAACCCATTTTATCACACTAGATGCATATATGTATCTAAGCTGAAAAAACCCATTTTACCACACTAGATGCATATATGTTTCTAAGCTGAAATATCCCATTTTATCACACTAGATGTATATATGTATCTAAGCTGAAAAAACCCATTTTATCACACTAGATGCATATATGTATCTAAGCAGAAACAACCCATTTAATCACACTAGATGCATATATGTATCTAAGCTG